>AWUE01019403.1:0-72284 GCA_001974825.2 Corchorus olitorius
ATTTTTCCGAATTAATTTCTAATTAAATCGAAACATGATTCAGATGCTCGTAAAAACAAATCCTTAAATCCAATGTGGATAAGATTTGGTTAGTTGGATATAGATACTTCAATGAGACTTGACGCCAAAAATCATGCAAAACAGAGCCGGGGCTCCGAAACACGTTTTTAGTAAAAAACCGTGATGGTTAGTACATGATTTCGGCTAAAATTTTACAGAAATTGACCCAAAAAAATTCCCCTCAATTTTGGGTCATAATACTAATAAAAAATATACAAGTCAACGCCAAAAAGATTGAAGGGCTTCTCACGTTTCTTATATTAATTTTCTATTCATTTTCCGAATTAATTTCTAATTAAATCGAAACCGGATTGAGATGCTCGTAAAAACAAATCCTCAAATCCAATGTGACATAGACTTCGTTAGACGAATATAGATATGTCAATGAGTCTTGGCGCCCAAAATCATGCAAAACTGAGTCGGGGCCCCGAAACACGTTTTTAGCCGATACAAGATTCAAATGCTCGTGAAAACAAATCCTTAAATCCAATGTGGATGAGATTTGGTTAGATGTATGTAAATATTTCAAGGAGTCTTGGTGCCAAAAATCATGCAAAACTGAGCATGGGCCCTAGAACGTGTTTTTAGCCAAAAATCGTGATGACGTACACGATTTAGGCTAAAATTTTGTAAAAATTTACCCGAAAGAATTTTCCTCAATTTTTGGCCACGATACTCATAAAAAATATATAATTTAATGCCAAAACGATTGAAAGGTTTTTCACGTTTATAATATTGTTTTTCCTATTTTTCCGAATTAATTTCTAATTAAATCACAAATATGATTCAGATTCTCGTAAAAGCAAATCCTAAAATCCAATGTAGATGAGATTTTGTTAGATGAATATAGATAATTCAATGATACTTGATGCTAAAAATCATGCAAAACATAGACGGGGTCCGGAACGCGTTTATATAGTAAAAACCCGTGATGGTTAGTACACAATTTCAACTAAAATTTTGCACAACTTTACCCGAAAAATTTCTCCCCAATTTTTGGCCACAATACTCATAAAAAATATATAACTCAACACCAAAAAGTTTGAAGGGCTCTCACGCTTTTAATATTGTTTTTCCTAATTTTTTCCAAATTAAATTCTAATTAAATCGAAACCGGATTGAGATGCTCGTAAAACCAAATCCTTAAATTCAACGTGGTTGTGATTTCGCTAGATGAATATAGGTATTTCAATGAGTCTTGGTGTCAAAAATCATGCAAAATAGAGACGGGGCCCCAGAACGCGTTTTTAGCCAAAAACCGTGATGGTTAGTACACGATTTCGGATAAATTTCGTAAAAATTTACACAAAAGGATCTTTCTCAATTTTTGGCCACGATACTCATAACAAATATATAATTCAACGCTAAAAATATTGAAAGGTTTTTCATGCTTCTAATATTGTTTTTCCTATTTTTCCGATTTAATTTCAAATTAAATCAAAATTTGATTCAGATGCTCGTAAAAGCAAATCCTTAAATCCAATGTGGGGGAGATTTGGTTAGAGGAATATAGATATTTCAATGAGACTTGGCGCTAAAAATCATGCAAAACATAGCCAGGGCCCCGGAACGCGTTTTTAGTCAAAAACCGTGATGTAACAGTACACGATTTTGGTTAAAATTTTGCAAAAATTGACCCGAAAAATTTCTCTCCGAAAGTTTTTCTCTCAATTTTTAGCTACAATACTCATAAACTATATTTAATTCAACACCAAAAAGATTGAAGGGTTTTTCACGCTTCTAATATCGTTTTACCTATTTTTTTTCTTAATTAATTTCTAATTAAATCGAAACAAGATTCGGATACTCGTAAAAACCTCCGTAAATCCAATATGGATGAGATTTGGTTAGATGAATATAGATATTTCAAGGAGTCTTGGCGCAAAAAATCATTCAAAACTGAGCCTCGACCCCGAAACGTGTTTTTAGCAAAAAACCGTGATGGTACATGATTTGGATAAAATTTTACAAAAATTTACTCAGAAATAATTTTCCTCAATTTTTGGCCACGATGCTCATAAAAAATATATAATTTAACGCCAAAAAGATTGAAAGGATTTTCACGCTTCTAATATATGTTATCCTATTTTTTCCGAATTAATTTCTAATTAAATTGAAACATGATTCAGATACTCGTAAAAAAAATCCTTAAATCCAATGTGGGTGAGATTTGGTTTGATGGATATAGATATTTTAACGAGACTTGGTGCCAAAAATCATGCAAAACAGAGTCGGGGCCCCGGAATACGTTTTTAGTCAAAAACTTTGATGGTTAGTACATGATTTCGGCTAAAATTTTGCAAAATTTGACACGAAACATTTCTCCTCAATTTTTGGATACAATACTCATAAAATATATATATAACTCAACATCAAAAACATTGAAGGGTTCTCACGCTTCTAATATTGTTTTTCTTTTTTTTCCCGAATTAATTTCTAATTAAATCGAAACCGGATCGAGATCCTCGTAAAAACAAATCCTTAAATCCAATCTGGGTGCGATTTGGTTAGATGGATATAGATATTTCAATGAGACTTGGAGCCGAAAATCATGCAAAACAGAGCCAGTGCCCCGGAACGCGTTTTTAGTCAAAAACTGTGACACGATTTCGATTAAAATTTTGCAAAAATTGAAATTTGAAATGAAACATTTCTCCTCAATTTTTTGGGCACAATACTCATAAAAAATATATAACTGGCTTCTCACGCTTCTAATATTGTTTTACCTATTTTTTTCCAAATTAATTTCTAATTAAATCGAAACCGGATCGAGATGCTCGTAAAAACAAATCCTTAAATCCAATGTGGCTGAGATTCCGTTAGATGAATATAGATATTTCAATGAGTCTTGGCGCCAAAAATCATGCAAAACTGAGCCGGGGCTACGGAACGCGTTTTTAGCCAAAAATCGTGATGAGTACATGATTTCGGCTAAAATTTTGCAAAAATTGACTCGAAAGAGTTTTTCTCAATTTTAGACCACAATACTCATAAAAAATATATAATTCATAACCAAAAAGATTGAATAGCTATTCACGCTTCTAATATCGGCTGTTCTATTTTTTCCGAATTAATTTCTAATTAAATCGAAACATGATTCAGATGCTCGTAAACACAAATCCTTAAATCCAATGTGGGTGAGATTTGGTTAGATGAATATAGATATTTCAATGAGACTTGGCGCCAAAAATCATGTAAAATAGAGCTGGGCCCCCGAAACGCGTTTTTAGTCAAAAGCCGTGATGGTTAGTACACGATTTCAGTGAAAATTTTGCAAATATTGACCCGAAAAATTTCTCTCTGAAATTTTTTCTCTCAATTTTTAGCCACAATACTCATAAAATATATATAATTCAATTCCAAAAAGATTAAAGGGTTTTTCACGTTTCTAATATCGTTTTTCTTAATTAATTTATAATTAAATCGAAACAAGATTCAGATGCTCGTTTAAAAAAGTCCGTAAATCCAATATGGATGAGATTTGGTTAGATGAATATAGTTATTTTAAGGAGTCTGGGTGCCAAAAATCATGCAAAACTTAGCCTCGACCCCGAAACGTGTTTTTAGCCAAGAACCGTGATGGTACACGATTTCGGTAAAATTTTACAAAAATTTACTTACAAAGAATTTTTCCTCAATTTTTGTCCATGATACTCATTAAAAAATATATAATTCAACGCCAAAAAGATTGAAAGGCTTTTCACGCTTCTAATATATGTTTTCCTATTTTTTCTGAATTAATTTCTAATTTAAATCGAAACATGATTCAGATGCATGTGAAAACAAATCCTCAAATCCAATGTGGGTGAGATTTGGTTAGATGGATATAGATATTTCAATGAGACTTTGCGCCAAAAATCATGCAAAACAAAGTCGGGGCCCCGGTGGCCAAAACGCGTTTTTAATCAAATACCGTGATGGTTAGTACACGATTTTGAATAAAATTTTGAAAAAAATTGACCCGAAAAATTTGTCTTCAATTTTTAGGCATAATAATCATAAAAAATATATAACTCAATGCGAAAAAAATTGAAGGGCTTTTCACGCTTCTAATATCGTTTTATCCTTCTTCTTTTTTTTCCGAATTAATTTCTAATTAAATCGAAACCGGATTGAGATGCTCGTAAAAACAAATCTTTAAATCCAATGTGGCTGAGATTTCGTTAGATGAATATAGATTTTTCAATAAGTCTTGGCGCCAAAAATCTTGCAAAACTGAGTCGGGATCCCAAAACATGTTTTTAGACAAAAACCGTGATGGTAATAGTCTTGGTGCCAAAAATTACGCAAAACTGAGTTTGGGTCTCGGAACGTGTTTTTAGCCAAAAAGCGTGATAGTTAGTACACGATTTCGACTAAAATTTTGCAAAAATTTACCCGAAAGATTTTTCCTTAATTTTTTGCCACGATACTCATAAAAAATATATAATTCAACGTCAAAAATATTGAAAGGCTTTTCATGCTTCTAATATCGTTTTTCCTATACTTTTTTCCGAATTAATTCCTAATTGAATCGAAACATGATTTAGATGTTCGTAAAAATAAATCCTTAAATCCAATGTGGGTGAGATTTGGTTAGATGAATATAGATATTTCAATGAGATTTGGCGCAAAAAATATGCAAAACAGAGCCGAGGCTCCATAATGCGTTTTTAGTCAGAGACCGTGATGTAACGTACACAATTTCGACTAAAATTTTACAAAATTGACCCGAAATATTTTTCCTTAATTTTTGGCCAGGATACTTATAAAAAATATATAATTCAACATCAAAAATATTAAAAGGCTTTCCATGCTTCTAATATCGTTTTTCCTATTTTTCCGAATTAATTTCTAATTACAAAAAATTATATTTTGTAAGAATTATGAGTTTAGAAATATATTTGAAAAAAATAAACAAAGTTATATTTTAATAAAGGCATAGTTAAAATATATTTTAATAATGGAAATTTAGAAATATATTTGAAAAAAATGGTACAATCGGAAAAAATACATAAAATTATATTTTAATAATGACATAATTAAAATATTTTAATAATGGTAATATAGAAATATAGTTGAAAAAAATGGTATAATTGGAAAACTTAAAGTATCCCATTATTCGTACTTTTATATATAATATAGATACAAGAAATTAATGGATTACAAACGTAAGACTCCCTCCCCTAACTTATCTTCTGCAAATAGAGACAATAGTTGCTCTGAGGGTTCAAATACCCAAGTCAAACTAGGAGTGTCTGAGCCAATGTTGCTAGCATATCTGCATCATCTATTTCCAACTCTCCAAATATGAGGAATCTCAACAATCCAGTCACCTTTAATCAACTCATAGCAATCAAGCAGATAAGCATAACGAGGATGAATCATACTTACCTTTGGTTAAAGAAATTGAAGAGTCCATTTTGCAGAGAATTCTTTTCTTGAGGGCGTAAATTTGGTGAAAACCGTTTCGAATCGTGACTTGAGGAAGACTATGTGTTTCTTGATCTTTAGGCATATCAAGTTTTAGTATTGGGGTATGAATTTCTTCACTTCTCAGTATTAAGTAGTAGAATTTTTTTTATTTGCTATTTTTGGTTTCTAGATATTTGCTTATGATTTGCTTACTGTTGTTGGTTTTTTTTTTTTGTAATAGTCACTGATTTCCAATTTCCATAATCTCTTCAAAGAATCAATTAGAATTCTTGATGACAAATGACTTAGAAGTAGAGAAAAGCCCAACCTTTAATGATTGAAATGTTTTTATTTGAGTCAAACATGAAATTATAGTGAAATGTTTTTTTATTTGAGTCTAATATGAAATTGCTTCTTTTGTGACTATTCATGCAATTATAAATGTTTTGTGAAGCAAATAATTCAGCATAAGGATACTCTTACAAGTTTGATCAACGCATTAATAATCATGCACTTTTGTTAATAGAAATATTATAAAATTGTTTGACTAGTTAGAATGTCTACATCAAATATGTTATAGACCACATGATCATCATATATTTCTTCAATAATTGCTTAAGATGTATTTTGATTGTTACTTACATTACTTCATTCTAATTGTATGAATAGTCTTCGGCACAAATTAAGACCTCAATTACAAGAATAAGGAAAAAAATGGTTTACATATTTTTGCTAATATTGATAATAATATGTACAAGTGGATCGGCCCACGCTGCCGCGTCGGGCGTTCAACAATCTACTTCTTTGAACATTTTTCTATTCTAATTAAATTATTTGATACGTAGGAAATTTCGAAAGTAATATGATCTGAAATGTGTTGCATCTTTAAAAGGCTATACTATTAACATTGAGCATATTTAGCAATAAATTAAAAATATTAGTTTGTACATGGACAGATGCAATAGCTTCAATTTTATTTTCTTCTCTAAAGTGTGTAGCACTTAAATAAAAACTAGGTTTACTCTCTTCTTCATATGGAAATGAAAGGCCTGAAAAGAGGTTACAATTCTATATAATTAAGGGATATAGGATTTAATATAACATTTATGTGAAAGGAAAGGATAATTACAAAAAAGGGTTTAAGGGCAAGAACTGGCTAGAAACTAACCTAGGGTCTTCTTTGTAATTTGGCAAGTGAGAAAAGACAGAAAATGACAAAAAAAGTTCAAATAGAGCCTCTTCATCGATCCTCAAAAGGGGCCTTTGGTAAATTCCCTGGGTCTTTCAAATACTATTTAGTATATATTAGCTTTAAATAAAATGTTGTGGG
Source organism: Corchorus olitorius (assembly GCA_001974825.2). Taxonomy (NCBI): domain Eukaryota; kingdom Viridiplantae; phylum Streptophyta; class Magnoliopsida; order Malvales; family Malvaceae; genus Corchorus; species Corchorus olitorius. The sequence continues at coordinate 6,785 of AWUE01019403.1, forward strand.
AAAACTCTCCCTTGCTGTGTTTGTTCTTTAATATTGATTTACACTTCGATTTTTATTCAAGAAATAGGGTTTATGATATTTGTTCTTTCTCTATTATTTGTATGTTGCTTTCAATAAAGTGTTGTGGAAAAAAAGAAACCCTTTGTTGTGTTTGTTCTTTAATATTGATTTAGACTCAGATTCTTATTTAGGAAATACGATTTATGATGTTTGTGCTTTCTCTATTATTGCATATCGACAAGTGATATATGTGAATCCCCTGGGTTATAGCGGTAGCATTTGGCTCTTCTCAAAAATCTCAGAAATCCCTCTTTCCAACAAATAGTGCACACCTAGAATGAGATCACAGTCAACTTACTGAAAGTTTAGAAAGTCATTACTATATGAGAGGTACACAATATGAACATTCAGATGTGTTAATTTCATAATATGCCTACAACTGCTAACTATCTTAAGAAAAACCCAACATGTTGAATCAACAAACCCACCAAGGTATTGAAGAAATGGAAAGCACAGCCTTTTGAATTAGAGGATATGTTTATGTCTTTTAGTTTTAACTTTAAATGTTTAAGTTATTTGCCTTTAGAATTAGAAAGTATATTTCTAAGAAATGACATAATTTATATGAACTCAGGAAATACTTTTGATTCATGAAATTATGTCAACTATAATTTCCTACACTATCATCAATCCCCATTGCAAATATTGTCAGTAGATTTAATTTATAGATACAAGTTTTCCCCTGCTCCTTCACTACACAGAATTAACTCATTTATATAAATGGAAAATTATTTCCAGAAGCATTTACAACTTTACATGAATTGAAAAATAAAAGAACAATGATGCATGATATATATCTACTAGAAACAACTTAATGTGTTCAACAATTACGAACGAAATCTAAAGATACCCACAGCGCAAGCGTGGACTGCGCTTCTTGTATTATTATGATTTTTATAGAGTTGGAACAAAGCAAGAAACAAACTTGAGAGAATTTATGAATAAACAAAAAGAGGAGACAACATTTACAAGTTACAACAATCTTGATTTTTATTGCAAATGAGGATGAGAACCTCAACGTATGCTTATACATTTATTTTATAGATTGATTTACTTCCATCACAGAGAAAACAAACAATATATAGGCAGCACAACCTTGGATGAGAAAATAAAGAAAAGAAATTGATCATGAGAATGCAATTTTCAGCTTTACGAATTTTTAACTGAGCGAGTTCAATTAAACGGTGACTGTATCCATGAACTCTTGGTCAGTTGCCATAGCCTCCAATGTCTGTAGAGGAAGGCACGCTTCAATGTCGATGCTTCCTTCTTTTGCTCCACAATATAATGTAATCTTCCCATCAGACTTATTTTCCATCCCACTTCTTACCGCAATTGGTTTTCCCCATCCAAAATCATTACCATATACGTTGAATCGAGGAGAATTATTTGTGACCAACACATATTTGTTTTTTCTAGAATCCATAGTTACCAACCTAGGGCTTGCTGTCCAAGATGCTAGGAACTTTTTTATACTTTCTTCAGTCATTGTAGCAATTGTTTTGTTGATTTGCCATGCCGCGTTACCAACTCCTTGGTTTAGCAGCTCCTTTGATTTCATTGTTACAAATCCGCCCATCATTGCATTCCCAAAATAATTTCCATTTCCAGGTAGCTCTTGAAATCTATGTCTAGTGCCAATAGCGATGACACAACCAGTTTCTACGTCACCATCACAATTGGTGGTATTACGAATAACAGATCGCCAAATATGAGATAGCAAAGCTTGAAGAGAGGAGATATTGTTGGTGCCAACCTCGGCATTAGCTTTTGCTTTCAACTTTGCAATGTTTTCCCTTGTGAAATGGAAAACTCTTTCTTGTACATCAGGATCATCATGTTCATGTAACAACCTGGCCTTTTTCGCTTTTGTACAAACTTGTTCAAGATGAGACTTGGGAATACGAATGGGGAGATGATGAGGAGACCAACGTTTAAAAACAGGGAGTCGGAGTTGTGGATCGGAACATCTTGAAATTTCTGACCATAAATTGAAGAAATGCCAGAATGATGAACCATCGACCACACAATGGTTGATGGTGCAACCAATGAATATAGCATCTGCAAGAAGTGTTACTTGAATCCCAAGCAATGGGTTATCAACACCCTGGTGGTTTCTGAGACCATTAAGAGGGAAAAAGGAGTGAACAAATGGAGGGATATAAAGGGGTTTAATGATGTCAGAAAGGGTATAGGCATCGGCTGTAGCATGGATAAACAAAGCGCCGGCATTGTTGCAGTCAATAAAATAGGAAATGGTGTCATCTAATTGGTGTTGAGTAGTTGCTAGGCGACCAGCCAGCGGGGGAAAGTAGTGGAGAGTGAGGGAAAGAGTGGTTTTCAAGTGATGGATAATTAGGGCGTTTTCAGTTGCTTGAGGTTTTGGCTTTAAGAAAATAAGCCCCTTTTGATTTTGTGTAAATGGAAGGAGTATTAGATCCCATGGAGTTAGCTCAATCCTTGTCGGTTCCCTCTGATTTACTGCCTTGACTATACTGCTGCAAATAATTCGCACGTCCCCCATATCTTTTCTGCAAGCCCAAACCAAAAATATATATAAACTCAACTGGCTTTTCCAACAACAATATTGGAAAACATAAAAAATCAATACCACCTCAAAACCTTACGGGCCAATTAAGAGTAAAGCTTTTAAGCAATTGAAAAATGTTAAATTGGCAAATTCATACATATCATATATCATATATATATATGTGGAAATATGGAATCAGAGGGCCACTTTTGTTGCTAATAATAAATTAGCAATTTAACATATGTTGGAAGGCTTTCCAAATCGAGGAGATACGTATTTGGAAAAATTATTAAATAAGAAGACCTTACGGGCCACTTAAGAGTAAAGCTTTTAAGCAATTGAAAAATGTTAACCCTTCTATAATAATTATTGTGCCAAAATTTTCAAATTCAACCACAAATATTTAGTTGACAAGTAATTATTTTTTTTATCCCATCCGGTATTCAGGACTAATCCGGATCCGATCCGTATCGCGCACCTGGTTATGGTGGGTGAGTCTCACAACAGGGGCAGCTGTGTACGCAAGGTCTCGAACCTGAGACCCGCTTAAACTAAAACAAGCCGTTTACCACTTGATCCAACCCCTTGTTGGTGTCGACAAGTAATTATAATAAAAACTTAAGATTTGGGTCTTAAAATTTAATTAGGATATTACTATTGGAGAAATTAACACATGAACCAGTTACACCACGCCATCCATTGTCCCGACCAATAAAATTGTGACAATTTAGATATTTTTCTACAATTACTAAGCCATACCAATTCAATGTCCTAAATTCTAAGACTTACCTAATAAATTTCACATAGTGAAACTTGGGGCTAAACCTGATGGTAAATTTATGCCTAACTTTTATGAATAATTTTAAATTGTCACAATTTTATTGGTCAGAACCATGAATGACGTAGTGAACTGCTCCATCTAATAAATTTTTCCACATGAAGGATACAAACCCCACATAAAGTGGGATAAAACCAACACGCATTTTATATGCAGTGTTTCAAGTATGGTACACTTACCAATTCTTCTAAGTTATAATTTTGCGCAATATTCTTAAAAGGTCTAAATATATGACACTAAAATATATTGGAGAAGAAGTAGTTGCAAACTAAATTATGCACTCACCTAAACTTCTGTTTACAAAAACAAAACTAATAATGCACAATTGGGAAAAATCATATTTAATTGGGCAATAATTGGTCCAACTTTCATGGTCAATTATTATCATTGCCTTGTAAGTTAGTATATCAGATTTGATAGATTTAAGCTCTAAATGTCAATTTAATTTATTTATAACAGTAAATATATTGGAGAAGAAGTTGTTGCAAACTAGTTCGTTTGGCATCGTTTCCGTAGCCTGTTTTCTGTTGCCAATTTTCTGTTTTTGGAAATAAAACAGTGAAAACATGTTTGGCAGGCTGTTTCTGTTTTCAAAAATTTTGGAAACAGAAGCAGTGTTTTGGAAAAAAGTGGAAGCAAGAATTTTGTGTTTTCATGTTTTTCCAAAACACTTTCAAAACACAGAAGCACAATGATGAACAGTAACTCACATGCTTTTTAACCATTTTTTAAAACTTTTTATTTAAAAACATACAACCAAAATGTATATCCAAACATGTTTTTGTTTTCAAAAATTGACAGCGCAACAAAAACAAAACGAAAACGAAATAAAAACAAAACACAGAAAAACGAAAACGATGCCAAACGAAATTATGCACTCACCTAAACTTTTGTTTAAAAAAAAACTAAATAATGCACGAATTAGGAAAAATCATATTTAATTGGGCAATAATTGGTCCAACTTTCATGGTCAATTATTATCATTTGCTTGTAAGTTATATCAGATTTGATTAATTTCTTATAATATATATATATATACACTATATTAGTATAATAAATATATGTTTTGTTACACGTGATTAATACTATATCAATTAATGTTACATTACATGCATTTAATCTTTTTATTATTTCGGCCCCTTTAAAAATATTTTTATTACTCTTCTCCAGCTCGCATTGTCATGATACACGGGTTGTTTTTTTAATTTTTCTTTTGGTCAAATGTGCAATTTGAGTTGGGGGTGTTTGGTTAGGATCATCCCTCAGATTACTAGTGATCTGAGATTAATTGGATTTAGAGTGGTATACAGGTCACTCTTATGGGGCGTTTGGTTGGGGGTGATCTTTGATCACCTGTGGTGATCTTGGCAGGTGATCTCAGATCACCCCGTTTGGTTACATTTTTTGGTTTGGTGTGGTAATCCAGATTACCCCCTGATCACCCCTCTAAGGGTGATCTGGATTACAACCATAAACCCATGTAATCTTTGATCACCGGTGATCTTGCATCACTGGTGATCTTAGATCACTAGTGATCTGAGGGTGATCCTAACCAAACGCCCCCTTAGAGGGGTGATCAGGGGGTAATCCAGATTACCACACAAAAAAAAAAGTGCAACCAAATTGGGTGAACTGAGATTACCACCCAAGATCACCATCAGTGATCTGCAAACCAAATGGGGTGATTTGAGATTACCACCCAAGATCACCCCAACAAAACGCCCCCTAAATGTTTAGAAAGTTGCTCAATTTTAACTTAAACCTTCAAAATGATCAAAATCGAGCCTAATCTTTTATGAAATCAACCAATTTCATCGGAGATCAGAATTTCAGCCACACGTGCCATTAACATTTTAACAGCGCTGATGTGGCACTTTAATGTTGGTAATTTATTATCTAAAATAATAATTAAAGATCTTAAAAATAAAATTAAAATTTCAAAATTCTCTCTCTTATTTTTCAAACCAACAAGAATTCCTAATATTCATTTTTTATCTTCTTTTTTTTATATCAAAACTACTATTTTTCCTAACAACCCAAGAACACAAGCCTGCAAAATTTGAAATTTATCTAGAAACGTCGTGAACCACTGTGGACTACTATGTCGCCACCTCACCGAAGCCTTAATGGCTACCAAAATCTCAAGAATAGATTTTCCAACTAATAATCTATCAAATAGGAACCAAACTTATCATCATAATCGTGTAAAAGTTCAAGCAGAGAATAACAAACTTAGGCAGGAGGAGGCAACTCAATTGGCAGATGAAACTAATCAATTTGCAGCTTTGAAACAAGATCAAATCCAACAAAACTTGATTCCAATAAAACCACATGGATTGCAATATCATCACCCATCCCATCCTTTATTTAATAGCCAACGATTTTTAGCTAGCATCCAAGGCATTTCTATCCATAGATTATATCCCTTTGATTTCTTCAACCTCATGGGAAAATTGCGGCTCTTTCAACATGGGTTCTTGCATTTGAGATAATTCTCGTGCTTGATTCAATTATTCAATTATAGGGTTTTGTAGTAAAAGGCGATGGAGAAAAGGCTTTAGAGTTGAGAGAAAAATAGATAACTCACCATAGCTGGGAAGCATCATGCCTTACGGTATGACACTAGGAGAAGGTCCATGAAATTGAGGGGAAAATAGAGAGGATGGAGAACGATGAGGGGCAGGAAGAGTATGGCTTAGTTTGGTATTGCGGTTGTGACAGCCACTACATTGTAAAGGTTTGGAAGATGAAGCTCAAGCAAGCAGCTCGCCTAGTCACACCAATAAGGAGCAGACACGTAGTGCCATTAACCCGCATGTTATAAGCTTTCCTTTGTGAGAGGGTTTGGTCTGCTACTTTTGCAAGTTAATAGCAAGTTGACCGACTGTCATCATTTTGAAGCTTTGGAGATTGGAATGCGGTTGCCTACAACCCCAACCCCGTTCACACTATTTTTGTTTAGCTACTTTAAATTCTAGCTAATTATAGTTGTTGATTACATTAACGACACTATTGTAGACTGTTAAGCGCGATTAATTAGCTTAATTAAGCTTGTATTAGCTTCTAATAGCTCATATATAAGCTTTAGGAAACTACTTTGTTCTTCAGACTTGTATTTTGAAATTCAGAACTTATGTTCATGAGCTTGTAACCTTGTCTATGTTATCAAGACAATTCCAGTGTCACTAGAGTGGTGATTTTTCTGTATCTCTTTTGATCTTGGAATAATAGAAGTATTTGTATTCATTTTGATCCTCAAATAGTGGTGTTATCTGTATCTGTTTGAGTTCAGGTGGTGGCGAGCTTCGATCTGATTCTTAAGGTTGGTGGTGAGTTTTCTGTATCTAACTTTGTTAAGGATTCGAGTGCTTAAACTTGTTACTATTTAGTTGTGCTTTAGTTGAAGACCCTTAAACACTTCCCAAACACTATGCCTAAGATCTTATAAGTGTTTTCCTTAAGCACTTTAAACACAGCTTGGTTTGAGAGTGTTTCTTTTCGGTTATTTGAACTCATCCTTGTATCAAATTGGTATCCGAGCTCCAGGTTGTAAGTTGAGTTCATCATGGCTCAACAAAGTGTTGTTAGGGATAGAGTTCGAGTTACTGGTGCTAAGGACAATGAAACAATACTACAACTTAGAACTTTGGTTGAAAGACTTCAAAACAGACTTCATGTGATGGAAGAAAGAGAAAGAGAACAAAACAGAGAGCAAAGTCAGGGCAGTTCAAACTCGAAAAGAGGTAGGCGTGTTGATTCTGACTCAGACTCTAGTGAACCTTTGCATAAAGATGATGTAAGAACCTTTCTTAGAAGGCAACATAGAGAGAAAAGAAGAGATGATAGGGAACAGAGAAGAAATGATGATAAAGAAGTAAACCGACAGCAGATTCAGAGAGTCAGAGAAGGTGATAACAATGCCTACTATGCCAATAACTTTGTTCCTAAAGTAGAGGTACCAGAATTTGATGGTAAGGGGCAGCCTGATGGCTTCTCTTGATTGGTTGCACACTGTTGAGAGAATTTTTGAATATTAAGAAGTGCCCGAGAACAAACAGGTTAAGCTTGTTGCTATCAAGCTTAGAAAGCATGCTTCACTTTGGTGGGAAAACTTGTCTATGCAGCGCCAAAGAAGAGGCAAAGGCAAGATTAGAACTTGGGAGAAGATGGTTAGAGAGTTGAAGAAAAAGTATTGCCAGAAGATTATAAACATGATGTTTTTCTCAAGTTTCAGAATTTGAAACATGGCAATATGAGTGTGGCAGAGTATACTGTAGAGTTTAATAGCTTGATGATTAAAGCCAACATCAATGAGCCAGAAGAGCAGACTCTTGCCAGATATTTGTCTGGTTTAAAGACTGAAATTTCTCATGTTGTTAACCTGCAACCATACTGGACTTTGAATGATGTTACTAAGCTGTCACTTAGAGTGGAGAAGCAGCTTAAAGAGTCCAAGTCCACTGCAAGGTATGTAAATAAAGATTTCAGTAAGGAAACTCCTTCTAAAGCTCCTTTTGTTCCAAAAACTAATGTTAATGATAAAGGAAAGGGTAAAAAGGTTGTTGACAGTGCTGAAAAGGCTAAGTTGGGGGAGGAAAGGAAGGGCTTCAAATGTCATGGCTTTGGGCACATTGCTTCTGACTGCCCGAACAGAAGGGTAGTGATACTAAGAAGGAGGCGATGATAGTGACACTAATGAGATAGTAACAGAAGAGCCCCAAGAGGAAGAGGAGTTCACTTATGCTGATTAGGGTCAATCCATAGTGATCCAGAGAGCTCTTAAAGTGACTCAAGCTCACCTAGAAGAAGATTGGAAGAGGAGAAACATGTTTCACACCAGGTTCACTTGTCAGGTGAAGATTTGTATGGTTATTATAGACAGTGGAAGTTTTGTGAGCATAGCTTTTGAGGAGATGGTGCAGAAGCTTGGTTTGAAGACTGTCCCACATCCAGAACCCTACAAACTGAACTAGTTGAAGGAGGAGTCTGACATCCAGATCACTGCCAGGTGCCAGGTGCCAGGTACACTTTTCCATTTGGAAGAATTATAATGATGATATTTGGTGTGATGTTGCTTCTATAGATGCTTGTCATTTGTTGCTTGGCAGACTTTGGCTTTATGACAGACACGTAATGTATGATGGACATGCTCATACTTACACTTTAAGTAAGGATGGCAGAAAGATCACTTTGATGTCTTTGAAGCCAAATTATTTACCTGCAACAAAGAAAGAAAACCTGTTATTGTTCAGAAAGGAACTTGGAAGGGAATTTAAAGGTGGTTTAGTAGCTTTTGCTGTAGTGATGCTAGAAGAGAATGTAGAACTGGTTCTTGAAATGCATCCAAAATTGCTGCCACCAATGGAGAAATTTAGTGATGTAGTCCCAGCTAAGATCCCAACAGGATTGCCTCCTTTGAGAGACATCCAGCATCAAATTGATTTCATTCCAGGCTCTATGCTACAGCAAACCAGCATACAGATTGAGTCCAAAGGAGTATGAGAAGCTACAAAGACAAGAGAAGCTCTTTGCAAATGTGAAGAAGTGCCATTTCTTCACACATGAGGTTATTTTCCTAGGTTATGTTGTTTATGGAAAGGGAGTAAAGGTGAACAGTAGTGAAGTTGAAGCAATATTGAATTGGCCAGTCCCTAAGTCAATTCAAGAGGTGAGAAACTCCCATGCCTTAGCTTCATTTTACATAAGGTTCATTAAGGGTTTCAATTCTTTAGTTGCTCCCATTACGGAATGTCTTAATAACAAACAGTTTAGTGAGACTAATGAGGCCCAAGACAATTTTGATGAGCTGAAGAAGAGAATTATAGAAGCTTACATGTTGAAGTTGCCAGACTTAACTCACCCTTTGAAGTAGAATATGATGCTACTGATGTGGGAATTGGAGCTCTATTGAGTCAGGGTAGACATCCAGTAGCATTCTTCAGTGAAAAGTTGAATGAGTGCAAAAGAAAGTACTCCACGTATGACAAGGAGTTTTATGCATTAGTGAGAGCATTTGATCACTGGTCGCAGCATCTACTACCCCAACCCTTTGTGTTGTTTTCTGACCATGAGGCTCTAAAATTCATCAACCAACAGCATAAGTTGAGCAAGAGGCATGCCAAGTGGGTTGAGTCTTTCAGTTTCTCCATTAAGCGCTAGGCTGAATCCCAGAATATGGTAGCAGATGCATTGAGCCGAAAGTTTTCACTTTTTACTACATTACAAGTGAAGTTGAATGGATTTGAAGTTGTTAAGGATCTGTACCAACATGATGAAAATTTTGGAGATGCTTGGGAGTCATGTCAGTAGGGTTCCCCCTCCCTAATGAAAGTTCTTTATACTAGTAAGGCTCCATCAACTAAAATGTATGTGTGTGTACACCCCAAAGTCTACAATAGACTGGAAGTTCGCCTAATATTTGCAGAGATTTTGATGGTATGTGGCTTTTCGGATTTACTTGTATGGGGGCACATTTTGAAAGCTGAATTATATTCCATTTATCATGGTCTGCAGATTGCTTGGGAATATGGTCATTGATTGGTCATTGTGGAGTCCGACTCCCTAATTGCTGTTAACAAAATCCTACAGCCTCCAGCTTTACAGGATCCTTTGTCACCAGTTATTCAAAGATGTTGAGATTTGCTTCAGCGTGATTGGCATTGTTCGTTGGTTCATACTTATCATGAGGCCAACATGTGTGCGGACTACTTGGCTAGTTGGGCCTATCATAAGTCTTTTGAGGTTTCCGTTTTAGAACAACCCTCGTGTGTGCTTCATCAGTTCATTGAGGAGGATATTTGAGGTGTATCTAGGCGTAGAGCCATTGTTAGCTAAAGCTCTTATGTACAAAAAAAAATGTGGTTATTTCTGGCCTTCCATAAAATCAAAACAAACGGGCAGCTCCAAGAAAAAGGCAATTGAGCCACTTTTAATACATTATATATCGTGCAACTAATATTGAAAGCTCTCAAATGACCTTATTTGTAGCAAATAAGTCTCCCAAAAATAAAATACCTGTTGATTGAAAGAATCTAACCTTAATGCCCAGTGAAATCTACAACTGACACACAAGCACCGCAAACCTTCCTACCTCTCGAGATTATAAAAGCAGCAAGCCTTTCTGTATCCATATATATAGAGAATATAAATGCCACTTTGCAGTTTGCACCATTAAGTTTATACGGATTGCTACTTTGCACCCAATGCTTTTATTTTGATCAAGATGCATCTTAAAGTTTTATTTTTGTGCCACTTTGCACCCTCCATCACGGTAAAAAAAGCGGATCCATCATGACGTCCGACGTGGCATGACGTGTGGCACGTGGCATTTTTAACATATGACGTGCCATTGTCACTTTTAGGCAGATGTGACTTTTGAGTGCTTGGAGGAAGTGGATATTGACGAGGTTCCAGTGGATGACAACGAAGAGGACCTATGTGCTATCTCTGCTTGGAGAATTTCCAAAATCGCTTTCCTCAAACTCTACGATGTTTGCACCAATTCCATGCCGCCTGCATTCTCCGATGGTTGTTGAGAAACGATCACTGTCCTCTCTGCCGCCGACCTATTCCCCAACATGCCGACGTGGTGCGGTGCATATGGAAGCTCTGTGCACTTGAATTAGCATGGAATTTTAATTAGAATGGAATTTTACTTGTTTATTGTAGTAATTTGTAACCACAACATTAGTTAAGCAGACAGGAAGTCAGAACCTTTCTCCTTCGAAAATCCTTAAATTAAGAATTTAAGATGAAAAGAAAAGATTGGGAATTGTCCATTCAGAAAATCTAAGTTTGTTACCTATCTATTTATATTCACTTCAAATATTGACCATCAAGTCAGTGGCAATTGGTTCAATATTTCTTCATTATGAACCATGGCATTTAACCATGTTTCCTAGGTGGTCCAAACAAGAACAAGGAAGAAAATGAGTAAAGAAAAGACACTACATGTTCACATCAAACTGCACCTAATTTTTTGTGTGTGAATTGAGATTGAGAGGGATTTTTATGTCAGTTTGAGTTTGGGTTTACCTTGACATGGCATTGGCAATTTGCACATTCAATTCTTATGCATGATTTGCTCTGATATTGTGAGAGTGATTCAAAGTTCAAACTCCTTCCTGTCATACCAATTGAGGCCGACATACACAAGAAAGTCCTATTGAGGGACATACATTCAATTTTTTCTGACAAAGGTTCAAATAAAGTGTTTTCAAATGTGAATTAGCTTTTCAAAGATTTTTAAGGTTCAAATACTAAGTCAACTGAGTTGTAAGTTTAATTAGTAAGTGCATCGTGCCTGAACTATTATCACGGAATGTGAGTTTATTTAAGATAATTTCATGATTTAAATTGAATTCTCATTAAATGTTTGAAATATAAAGATTTATCCTTATTGTAATGAGATTTTAGTTAGGGTTATTATTTGATATACCGGTGGTGTAAATTTTGGACTCCACAAGCGGGTTGTGGAGTTAACACATGTCCATTTTTTAATTAATTAAGTTTTAAATATTTCAATCTAGTCCCTAAAGGACACATGTCATCCTTCAGGACTCGCTTGTGCAGTCTGTTAAACTCCATTATCGGTGTATTGTATAATTTTTCTTTTAGTTATACTCTTAAAAAAAGTATTGCTACTAAAAATGTTCAAATACTAAAAAGTAAAAACTAGCAAAGAGGCTTCAAATACTAGGAGAAATCATTGCAATGTTAACATTCAAGATAGCCCAACCCAAACTTCTACTATTGGGCTCATTTTGGGCTTAGGCTTTGCCTAATGCTTGAGTTGTTATTATGTCAAAGGCTCAAAGCCTTTTCTTTTTTCATGCTGTTGAATGAAAAACTGGCTGGCTCTAGCTACTACCTTTCGGTACCCATCAGCCATCATCAATCGTTATTCTTTTGCGTTCCCTCGAAGCAAAGTTGTAATATAGTACTATACTCAAACCTAACCTAAACTTGAGGCCGAAAACAAGAAAGAAAACTCACCTAAACTTGATTGATTTGAAGTTCAACTCTTCTTATCTTAATTTATCCCCAATGTTGAAAACTCAATTCATCAAGATAAAGAAAAAGTTTGAAAACTCATTAGTCCAAGCTCGAAGGTGAGCCATTGTATTTAGGGGATAAAAAGTTGAGAAATAAAAGAGTTGACAGGTCCATTTTCATTTACATCTTCATTAATACCATCATTAATTTTAAAACTTCATCAATGTACATAAATTATGAGATAAGGTCCAACTTATCATGTTAGGCAATAGTCATGGTAGTAATTAATGAAATAAATATGTCAGCAAACAAATCTAAAATATGTCAAAAACAAAAACTTATCTTACAATCATATAGTAAACTTATTTTCAGATGAAGAGATTGTATGGATTGAGAATATGCCTTCCTAGTTGCATGATTCTCTCAAAACTGATTATAACTTATTTTCATCTTAATGGATAATTTGTTGGAATCTTAAAAAAAAAAGAAATTAATCAGTAATCATATTGGATTCAAAATAATTTGGAGTCAAGTCTTGTTCACCTTAAATTGAAAATACAATATAATTTTGATAATTTTTATTATTGGATCATTTTTCATTTGACATATTTTCATGGATGGAGTCATGGAGACTATGAGTAATTTGTAGCAAAAGGAAGGAAGGAAAAAAAAAAAAAAAACCAGTAACGTAGTAGGTTGGATTTATATATATATATTTTTTGAGAAGTAGGTTGGACTTGTTTATTTATTTAATAATTTAATAATTAATAATTTCTCCCATTAATAACATTTTTATGAGATTTTCCAATATGTCTATTATTTGTCCAATTACATACTGCCACGTACAACAACCATGGTCAGTTACCTAGATTTGATCCCATGTGAGCACTATGGATCCGAGCGAGATCTTCCCAGTTCCCACTCCCCATTCCCAGTTTAAAGAAAGAATCTTTTAACCTTTTTGTCCTCTTTATTTCATCATCACTAAAAATTCTCGAATCTCCAAAGAGATCTCTTTTTCTTGTTACTTCGACAACGTTCAATAACAACAAACCACCCAAGTCTTCTTTCACTGTCCCCCCGCTTCAAAGTTGAGACTACTTTCAAGGTAAAAGTTTTTCTTTTTCTTCATCAAGATGCTTTTTTTTTATCCTTCTACCTTCAAAGACTGACATTTTGATTTTGGGTTTTCATTTTTTTGGCTTAAAGTTTGTCTTTGATCTTTATGTTTATTTGCATCTCTGTTTGAAGTTCTGGGTATTTATTGGTCTGACTTGTCATCAACTTCTTCCTTGAATTGGTTCTGGGTATTTGTTGGTCTGGCTTGTCATCAACTTCTTCCTTGCATAGTGGTAACTTGCTTCAGTGTGTTCTAGGACATGCATTTGTTTGAATTGATGTTGTCTGATTTCAGAAGATTCTGTGAAAATTTATGGTATTATGATTGTTGCATTGTGTAATCTGGTCTTTGTGTTTGAAGGTGTGGAATCAATTAACATTGGAGATTGCATATAGTACATGAGAAGCCCCTCCTCTCATTTGATCTTTCTTTATATCTGTCTCTTTACTCTAGATAATCATCCTTCACTAAGGTTGTTTCCTGAAAAGATCCTCATCAAATAGACGGTTGGGGAAGAAAGATTTAGGTGAATTTGTCCTTGATTCTGGTGATCATCAGTTAGCAATTGTTTTTGTGTGATAGAGTAAGGTATTTTTCCTTCCCTGCTTTTCAATTTTTCATTCAACTGCTGTAGGAGTGGAAATGGAAAGTTAATTGTGTTGACTCTTTATGAAATTGTTTTTTGATTGTTAATATTGGTCATTGCCTCACCGATTAGTGGTTATCTATTTGAGATTGTTACACATGATCTTCATCTGCATGAGTTATTTCTGCCATGAACATTACCTGTTAGAATGGTCGCCCCCCTCTCCTGATATGAAGCTCATAGATTAATTTTTATACAGGCACTTTTTCTGTTTCTTTCCCCTAACGTAATCAATGGTTGTCATTTAGAAGGCAATGGTTGCCCAACCTGAAGGAAATGGAAATCAATGGTAGCAAGCAATATGCCCATGGAAATCAGCCGTCTACAGATTCAAACAATGCTAACAAAGTTCAATCCACTGAGAAGGAGGTTTTTGTTAACCATGGTAAGTTGCTGTTGAAGTGCACCTATTTTCTCCCTAGAAGCCTGTCAATCTGATGAAACCTGCCTTCCATTTCATGTTGGATAGAACTTTCAGAACATCTGACTAAAACTAAAAGCTAGTAAATTAGTTCTGGGCATACTCAAACTTCATGTTGAATGTGATTTTTCTGCACTCATTTCCAAGAGGCCATTTTATAATCTTTACATTGCTATTTTATCTACTAAGTTGTTGGCTTGCATGCTATGATCCATTTCCCATTGCGTTAATGTAGTCAGGGGAACATGATGATGAAATGTTATTCAGAAGGTGGTTTTAGATGATGGGCTTGGTAGTCAATTTTTTTAATGAGTAAATACAGTGTTTTTAGGGGGAAGATGAACAAATATAGGTTAAAAACGCCTTTTTCTAGTGGCCTTATCCAAATATGAAATTCAGTAGTGGAAGATTAATCAATGTAGGGGATTTGGTCTAAAATGGCTATGATGTTGCTTATTTTGTCTATGAGTTTGAGGGGCATCAATAAAGGAGCTCTACTCTAAAAAGGAAAAGGAATATTTCTGGTATGGCCTTAATGGGTCCTTTTCTTCTGCAAATTATTGCTTCTATTGAACTCCAAATATGAGATTGCTGAAATAAATATTTTATTCTACTATCTTTGTACAAGTTTAATGCAAGTAGTTTGCTACTTCTGTGTTAAAAGCAATTCAAATCACATGTGGAAATGATTTGTACAATCTTATTGTGCAGCTGAAATAACTTGGCATGAGATTAGAAGACAATGGGTTGGGGATCAGTCTCAAAAATCAAAAAGAATGGCCCGGGAACCAATAATGAGGTATGTGCCTGGTGTCTTTTCCCATGCTCTGTTAGAATCTTCCTACTCACATTATTGAGTACTCATAGCGATTTATTGTTCATTAAAAATTCTCAAACCTAACTTCAAACAACTTTAAACTGTAAGAGATATAATTTAGAATTCTAAAACTTGGAATCTACATGGTGCCATAATCTACTTTCTCATGCTGCTTTAAGTTGGCTTCAGAAGTTTGTTTTTATTCTTTCTCATTCTGCTTTTTCAGTATCTGAACTTGAAGTGATGACTGCTATTGGTGACATTATTTTTTTTTCCATGCATAGTTTTTCAAGTCTTAAATTGTAAGAGTGGCCTATGGATAATTGAAACTATGCAAATGATATCTTTGGTGCTGCTTTGACCTACCTTTCTGATGCCCCTTCAACTCCTTAATGAACCTAATATGGTGCATGAAGTTCAAGTCTCCACTCTACTTTGTGTAACTAGTTGACATTCTTTCAGATATAATTGGGAAAGCAATAAAATAGAAGTAGAACTATATGTTCCCAAGTTCTTTCTGTTTCTTCCTTTATAGCTCAGAATCCTTTGGTCTTAGATTGCATGTTCACCTTTCATATATACAGTATTTTGCAGTAAACCATGGATACATAGATTACCGGACACACCACAAGCTTCCTGTGCATACTTTACTAGCAGGCGTGCCCTTGTTCATTGAAACGTTAGGAGTCAATTAACAATGAAATTGTGATCAAAAGATCTTTTATTTCCCTTTTCTTTTAATAGTTGAGGGTTTCAGTCCCTTTTAGGAGTCATTTCTTGCAGAAACCATCTAGGTGCTTCCTGGAATATTACCATACACCTGCAAATTTGAGGGTCTACACTTGTAGTTCTCTTATCATTTAACCTTGGAATCTCCTTTTGCAGCTGGACCACAACTTATGAGGATTTACTTTGTTCTACTGAACCTTTTCAACAGCCAATCCCATTAGCTGTAAGTGTCTTGGAACATCTTCCTTTCAACTTTCAGTTTTGGCCCAACATTTATGTGTTTATATCTATGGTGAAACTGCAGGAGATGGTTGATTTTTTGGTTGACATCTGGCACGAGGAAGGCCTATATGACTAGAAAACCGAGAAATTCATTTCGTTAGTTGCACAGTTTTTTGGTGCAGATGACCAAGATGAAGCAAAAAAACTCAATAGGTTATACAGATTTTCCCTGTTAAACTTGATTGAACAATGATCCTTTATATTGGATTCTCTTGTTCTTCAGTTTGATGAATAAGAGTAGCTTAAAAATTAATCTGTTGTACAGTTGAACGGCACTCGAGGGAATTTAGTTCATGTATCTGACTCATTCTATACCTAAAGTAAAAATATTTTTTATTAGTGTGATAAAATTTTGCTGTTCTTCCCACTTTTTCCATTTCTGGTGATCAAATGCGTTGCCATCTTGATAAAGAAACGAAAAAAGGAAACTTGGCCAAGCATGGCTAAATTGTGACAATGCTGAATTGTGAATCATGCCTGAATTGGTTACTCATTTTCTTTCAGGAGTGAACTTTTTCCTCAATCATCATCTTATTAGAAGACAATTCAAGCCTTTGTTCTTTTCTTGGCCAAAAGCTCTTTTCTTGCCATCAAAAACCCAGCATCCAACAACCTCATTTCTCCAAATATAATGGAATGGCGAACCGTGGATTGCTCAAACGAATTGTGGGTGATATTTGGTTGGCTGACTCTTCACGTTTTGCTAAGCTCTTGGATTCATGCATCCACTCCAAGTCTCTCCATGGTGTCCATCGCCTACATGCACGTATTATCAAATCGCCTTTTGCATCAGAGACCTTTATCCTCAACAGGCTAATCGATGCTTATGGTAAATGTGACTCCTTGCAGGATGCCAACAAAGTGTTTGAAAGAATGCCCCAAAGAAATATTTTTTCTTGGAACTCGGTCATCACTGCCTTGACGAAATGTGGTTTTATTGATGAAGCAGCAAGGATTTTTCAGTCAATGTCTGAGCATGATCAGTGCTCGTGGAATACAATTATATCAGGCTTTGCTCAGCAAGACAGATTTGAGGAAGCTATATCATATCTTGTTAGGATGCATACAGAGGATTTTGTGCTTAACGAGTATTCATTTGGTAGTGCTCTTAGTGCTTGCTCTGGTTTAAAGGACATAAAAATGGGCACTCAAATCCATGCTTTGATATCGAAAACTCGATTCTTATCTGATGTTTATATGGGCTCTGCTCTTGTTGATATGTATGGAAAATGTGGGAGTATAAGCTGTGCCCAGAGAGCTTTTGATGACATGAGTGAAAGAAATAGAGTGTCTTGGAATAGTTTAATCACTTGTTATGAGCAAAATGGTCCAGCTACCGCAGCTATTCAGGTTTTCTTGAGGATGATAGAATTTGGAATTCAACCAGATGAGCTCACACTTGCCAGTGTGGTCAGTGCTTGTGCTACCTTGTCAGCAATCAAGGAAGGCCAGCAGATCCATGCTCGTGTTGTTAAATGTGATAAGTTAAGGGATGATCTTGTCTTGTGCAATGCATTGGTTGATATGTATGCAAAATGCAACAGAATTGAAAATGCTAGATGCGTATTTGATAGGATGCAAGTTAGGAATGTAGTGTCTGAAACCTCAATGGTAAGTGGGTATGCAAAGGCAGCTAGTGTAGAAACAGCAAGATTAATGTTTACAAAGATGACACAGAGAAACATAGTGTCTTGGAATGCACTAATTGCTGGGTATACTCAAAATGGGGAGGATGAAGAGGCTCTGAGACTCTTTTGCCTCCTAAAGAGAGAATCTATTTGCCCAACTCATTACACCTTCGGCAATCTACTGAATGCCTGTGCTAATCTTGCTGATTTGCAGCTTGGAAGGCAGGCTCATGCACATGTCTTGAAGCATGGTTTTCGCTTTGAGTTTGGAGAAGAATCTGATATTTTTGTGGGCAACTCTCTTATAGACATGTACATGAAATGTGGGTCAGTTGAAGACGGTAACCAGGTGTTCAAAAATATGATGGACAGAGATTGGGTCTCATGGAATGCCATGATAGTAGGATATGCACAAAATGGTTATGGGAATAAGGCTCTGGAATTGTTCAAAAATATGTTGGTATCTGGGGAGAAACCGGACCATGTCACTATGATTGGTGTTCTTAGTGCTTGTAGTCATGCTGGATTAGTTGAAGAGGGGCGACATCATTTCTCATCTATGAGGGTGGAGTATGGTTTGTTACCATTGAAGGACCATTATACATGCATGGTTGATTTACTTGGTAGAGCGGGTTGCCTCAATGAAGCGAAGAAGTTAATAGAGACAATGCCAATGAAGCCAGATGCTGTTGT
This sequence comes from Corchorus olitorius, assembly GCA_001974825.2. Classification (NCBI taxonomy): domain Eukaryota; kingdom Viridiplantae; phylum Streptophyta; class Magnoliopsida; order Malvales; family Malvaceae; genus Corchorus; species Corchorus olitorius. The sequence goes on from AWUE01019403.1 coordinate 25,543, forward strand.
CTGGGGATCTTTGCTTGGTGCTTGTAAAATACATCGCGACATTTCTTTAGGTAAGTATGTAGCAGAGAAACTTTTAGAAATTGATCCTAGCAACTCCGGACCTTACGTTCTTCTCTCAAACATGTATGCTGAGCTTGGAAGATGGGGAGATGTTGTTAGAGTAAGGAAGTTGATGAGGAAACGAGGAGTAATCAAGCAACCGGGATGTAGCTGGATTGAGATACAGGGTCATGTTAATGTATTTATGGTGAAAGATAAACGTCATCCTCAGAAGAAGGAAATCTATTCTGGTTTGAATGCCCTCATGAAACAGATGAAACGAGCAGGGTTTTTGCCAGATGCCTGTGATCAAGAACCTTATGATGAGGAAGAGAGTGAATCTGAATTCACCGTATCTTACCAAATGAATTTGCCACCAGAGCTGCAGTTGGATAATTAATTCTGTAAGTGATTATGATCAAAATGATACAGCTCTTAGGTTTTTCTATCTTCCTTTTGTTTATCTGATTGCTTGTACATTTTTGCACCTAATTTCATACGAATAGCTAATAGTTCATCACAAATACAATGTACTTGAACCTCAAATCCAAATTTAAGCAATCAATTAACTTTTCTTTTTCTCAATTTTGGGTTGTTTTTTTGGCTTTAGTTGTTCTTTTGGACAAGGAAATCCCGACAGACCAAACTAGTTCAAGGATTGGTTAACATCACTTCGGAACACATCCCATGTGAAGTCTTATTCTTACCTAAACATAAATTAAACCTTTATCTTGTCATTAATTTTTTCATGATTCTGTCTTGGGGAATTTTCCAGTCTTCCCATAGGATAAGGATAACTATGGGAAAGGCCTTAATGGAGCTTAAATGGGAATTCAAGGACGAAAAAGAAGAGTTAGTAGAATCAGAGAAAAATGGATGGAAAAAGGCTGGAAATCTTGATGATGAATGGTCAAAGTCAATGCCATTTTCAAAGGTGGAAATCTGAATTTTCTCAATCTCCACCACTTTGAGTTTTCTTCATTGAAATTTCTTGATTGTGGGTGGCCACGAAACATGTTTTTTTTTTCCAAAACCTTGCTAAAGGGTTTGGAAGAAACAACAAGCAAAACGAGTGAGAATCCAAATAGGATTATAACTTTAGTTTTGGGTAATCATTGTAAATAGGTAAGCTACTCCACATTCTTTTGTGAAAGCATTGGTATATTTGGGAACTTGATTTTGCAAAAAAACATTGTAAGGAGAAGTTCTTTGTTTTTTTCTTCTTTTAATCAATAAAATTCCCCATTTGATAGTTACATTATAGTTACATTGGGTTTCAATTAGTAGTCCCGAGTGGAACATTATCATATCTCAATTGAAGGAAAGCTCTCTCAACATCTATTTTCTTACTTTATAATATTCAAGATCTGAAATCTTGGGTAAATATACTAAATCATATGTGAAGAAAAAAAGGAAATCTTATTTAAAAAGTATTGGACTCATTCGATTTAATGTAACAGGCCTTGGTGAATATTGAGGTTCTTACCAACAAGGGGTTGGATTAAGTGGTAAGATTTGTTCCGGCTTAAGCAGGTCTTAGTTTCCAGACCTTGCGTACGCAACTGCCCCAGTTGGGAGACTCACCCACCATAACCAGATGCGCGACGCGGATCGTATCCGGATTAATCAGGACAAAACCTTTAATACCGAATGGGATAAAAAAAAAGAATATTGAGATTCTTCTACTTAGTCCATCATGGTTAAAAGAGACTATTGTATGGTTTAGATTAGAAAGCACTGTTAATCTTGCTTAATATCCTAAGCTAAGTTGGTTAGACACGTTTATGACAAGAAATTTGGTTAGTCATCACTTTCCATATTATCCAAAAAAGAAAAATGGTTATCACTTTCAATGAAGCATATTCTTTTGTGTCATTTTCATCATTCCTAAAAACTTTAGGGGCATATATAAATATAAATAAGAATCAAAACCTTATTCTTCCTCTTATTATTACTACAAAATATTCTATGCCCAAAACCAAATCTCCAAATTCAGTTTCAACGAATTTGTTTTCTAGTTAAAATTCATTTATTTTCTTCCATTTTTAAAAAGTATTTTTCATTTTATAGCTAAATGCCAATGCAAAACAAAAACATAATTGTATAACTAGAAATGATTCCTTCAATTTGTGGCGCCTAGAAAAAACTCCCATCTTTTTTTTTTCTTTCTTTCTATATTGGCCTCCTCAACAAAAATAAAAATATCTCAATTTTCTTGTGCAAAGTTATATTATTATCTCTTTAATAATTTTGCTTCTGGCTTTTATATAAAACCCATTAAATAGAAGGGCTAAAGGAAGAAGAAAGGGGGAATCTTTGAAGTCCAAAGAAAGTCACTGCCTTTAAAGGTAAAAACTTTCAATTTTTAAGAGAACTTACCTAAACGGAAAATTTTTTGGCAATCTGGTGAATACCCATTTTGCTTAATTTGCCTATAATTCAATGTATAAACCTTTTAGTTTTGAGTTTATTATTCCTGTTAAGTTTTAACAGACCCAATCTGCTTAAGAAAGTTTCAGTTTTTTTATGTAATGAGTTTTTTTGATGTGTCAGTGAAAATATGGAGATCGATAAAGCAATCAAAGGAAGTGATGATACGAGGCTTAAGACCAAGTATAACAACGCCATCTATGTTATTAAACGAGCTCTTGCTCTTTACTCGTGAGTTCTTCTTTTCCTTTATTTCTTTCTGCTTTCTTGTTTGACTCTTTGTAAAGCTTATGGCTTTGTGATTCATGGAATTTTCTGTGAACTGGGTTCTGAATGTTGTATCGCCAGGAAATTTGATTGATTCTTTTAAGTAAAGGTTATTGTTAATGTTGAATTTTATATGCTTTTTATTTTTCGAGGAAAAACTTCATGCTGATTCAAGAATTGGGATTTGTTTTTTGGGTGCTTTGGTGTCATAATAGTGAAAACCTTATGAACGTCTTTGTTATGTAAGATTTTCCAGCAAGCAAATGATTGATATTGACATCAATGTATGTATTTTTCCTTTCCAGTAGAAGTTATATTCTTTCGATGTCGATAGTTGCATGGTTTTAATTGTGATCCAATATCTTTGACTTGTTAGTTTTGGCATTTAGGCATGCATTTAATGTCTATCTGAGGCGATTTTATTCTCTTTTAGCTTCATATCAGGAAATGTTTTAACTGTCAGTTGTCGTGATGCGGTATAGTGTAGGACAACGCATTTGTGATCTGGTGCGTAAACGACAGATAAAAGATTCAGTTAGAGATGTTTGAAATAGTTTTGGTTAATTTTGATGAGATGTGAATGGATGGAGGTTCGGCATTTTGTTTCTTACACATGCTGGTTGATGATATTTGTCTGGTCCATTGCTGTCCATCTAAGATCCTTTTAGATAGTTACTTCAAGTGATTAGTGTAATGGATTTGCAAATATGAGATGCGAATATGATTGCTCGTTTTACTTACTTTTGAGTACGTGTGAATTGGTTGTAGTTCGTTCTTTTCCTTTTATTTTTCTTTAACATGAAAAGATTTTGGAATCTATGAAATGTTTAAACAAGTTAAGATTTGTGTCAGCTGTGCTGGTGAAAATTTTCAAACTTGAAATTGGATCATGTTCAATGGTGTTTGATACATGAATATAGTTCGTGTTCAAATTTGCTGCTATGTTTATGTGATGGCAAAATTGGAAGATAACAACAAATTCTGTGTTCTAAATGCTTAGATCCAGTGGTTGGGCAGTGGCAAGTGGGTATAGACATTATAGGTTTGAGTCATATGCTTACCTGTTATTCGAGAAAATTTGTATTTTACCTTATTGACATGCACAGTTATCTTCATTCATTTTTATTTGTTTGTCAACAAGTAAATTTCTGATGCTTGTGATTTCTGAATTTTATTTATTTATTTATTTTTTCTATACAGTATTCAAGAGGTTGCTTTCAGCTTCAATGGAGGCAAGGATTCTACTGTAAGTTTAACTTACATTTTCTCAAGTAATCCTTCTGTTTTATTGTGTCAATAGTAACAGTGACTTTCTATATTATAGGTTTTGCTGCACCTTCTCAGGGCTGGCTATTTTTTGCATAGAGAAGAGCAAAGTTGTTCTAATGGGGTTCTGACAGATTTTCCTATTCGAACAATATATTTTGAGAGCTCTTCTGCATTCCCTGAAATAAATTTATTTACCTATGATACTGCCAAGACGTGAGGAAAATGCTCTTCAATGTTCTCTTTCTATGATTCAGTATTCACAGGTTCTGATGCATAGCTTTTTTTTTTGAGCAGGTATGGCTTGCAGTTGGATATTATCCGCACAGATTTCAAGTCTGGTTTGGAGGCTTTGCTGAAAGCTAATCCAATCAGAGCAATTTTTCTTGGTGTCCGGATTGGTGATCCTACTGCGGTAACTTTTTTATCATACAGTAAAATGAGCTAAAATTCTGTAACTTTAATTCCATCTGGTAAAAAAATCTTATACTTTATGTACATATATGGGTTTGAAATCTTGCAGGTAGGCCAAGAGCAGTTCTCCCCTAGTTCACCAGGATGGCCGCCTTTCATGAGAGTAAATCCTATCTTGGACTGGTCATACAGGTCTCTCACTAGTTTCTCCATTTTACTGCTAATGAAAAGTTCTTTGCAACATAAAAGAAAACTCATGGAGAATAATAGGGGAAACATGTAGAAATGTTGCTTTGATTATATTACCCTTACTTTTCTATGCTGATATACATGTGATGTTCTGATGTTATTGCACTTTGCGTGGTTTTGGTCTGGGATTACCATTGACTTGTTTATGGCCTTTTGGCAGAGATGTGTGGGCTTTCCTCTTGACTTGCAAGGTTCAGTACTGCAGTCTTTATGATAAGGGGTACGATACTTTCATTTTGCTTAAAATGTTATTTTTCCTAAGAAATGTGAGTTTTATGTTCAATCTCTTCTTACTTCAGCTATGATTTATAAAGATGTATACATGTAACTTATGCTTTGCTAGTTCCCTAACTGTTTGTTACTATCAAACTATTCTCCATTTGATGTCCTCTATATTTTCGCAGTTATACTTCAATTGGAAGCATATATGACACAGTGCCAAATTCATTGCTCTCTGTAAGCAACTCCAGCAAAAAAGAATTTAAACCTGCATATTTGCTTCCTGATGGCAGACTAGAGAGAGCAGGGAGAGTTAAAAGAATTTCTTCTTCAGATACTCGTTTTTCTGCTGTCAACAATGGCGTAGACAGTGAGGATTCTCATAGAAACAGGATGTTTACTGCCTCAGTCATTGGTGTAGGGGATGAGATTCTGTAAGTCCCTTGTTTCACCTCTTTTGTGGAATTTCTTAAGTCTTTTTGTTAAAGGAAAGAAAAAGGGGAAGAGGGGAAGGGTGTTGAGTAGGCAATAGAAAGATAGAAAGAGGGACAAGGAACACAAGAAATATAAGATTTACCTAATGAATGACCTCACAATTCCGATATTTCCCCTTGTTCTCACCTCTCTCTGAATTGTGGATTCTTCTTATCTGTTACATAGCTTAGGTTTGGCACTGTTGAGGATCAGTTGGGACCATCACTGTGCAGAAAGCTGCATTCTATCGGTTGGTTGACATCACAAACTGCTGTGGTTAGGAATGATGTGAGTTTATTATCTTTACTTTTCTCCTAGGTTAAATATAATTCTGTGCTGCTTTGCTTCTTTAATGAAATAGTGTTTTATACCCTTCACATATATGTAGGCCTCTCAAGTGAGAATCTATATTGAGATCTGATTATATGCTTTATTTAGAAAGATTTGTGGAGCTTTCTAGAAAACATTCCATTCTTCATATAATGTATCTTACAATTTCTTCTTTTTTCTTTTTACCTTCTCTTCTAAACCAGATAGATTCTGTGGCTGAAGCAGTTGAACGATGTAAATCTACCAATGACATGGTAAACTTTGAAAATGGCTGTGATCACATAAAACAAATCAGTATTGTTGACTTTTTAACATGTTCTATGATTTTCCATATCCTTCTAGGTATTTTTGTATGGAGGTGTGGGCCCATTGCATTCTGATGTTACTATAGCAGGTGTGGCAAAGGCATTTGGGGTTCGCCTGGTGCGTGGTTTTATTTGAAGAAAACTTATTAGATTGATAGATTGAATCATAGAGCTTAGCATTCTATTTCATCAGTTTCTGAAGTTTATGTTAAACTGCTTTAATGAAACTGCGTGGTTTATTTCCAAGGATATCTTTGAATTTTCTTAGCCACCCGGTTTCTACAGGCTCCTGATGAAGAGTTTGAGGAATATCTAAGACATCTTATCGGTGATCACTGCACCGGTGATCGAAATGAGGTGAAGTTATTTTGATCATTGATTTACACCTTAAATTTTGTAGATTAGTGCTTTCATATAAGGAAACACAATTAGAGAAGGAAAGCTGGAATTTTGGCTTAATACCTTTTTGCCCCCTGAACTTGTACTGTTTGGACGTTTTTCCCCCTGAACTTCAATTTTGGACATCTTGCCCCCTTAACTCTCAATTTGAAGCCCCATTAGGCCTTCTCAAACGAGGCTTCAAATTGAGAGTTCGGGGGGCAAAACGTCCAAAATTGAAAATCATGGGGCAAAACGTCCAAACCGTTCATGGGGCAACAAGGGCACTAAGCCCTGGAATTTTACTTCCTTAATCTGCTGCTAGTCATTGCTTTGCTTACCTGCGTTTGACAGAAGATGCAAGTAAATGAAACTTGAATGTGATCTACACTGTATAGTATGGTAGGTATGTAGCTTTTCTGTATCATGAATAGATTCTCAACCTTGGCTTTTCTTCTCCAGATGGCTCAGTTACCTGAAGGCATCACTGAACTACTGCATCACGAAAAACTTTCTGTGCCTCTGGTTTGTGTCATAACCTCAGAACCTCACCATTTTAAATTTACAGCAATTACTGCTGCTTGATATCGACTTTCATATATTTTTATGATATTATAAATGGAATGTTTACTTGAATCATTAATTATCTATCGATCATTTGTGTAGATCAAATGTCAAAATATAATTACACTTTCTGCTACAAATGTTACTGAGCTGGACAAGCAGTGGGATTGCCTGATTGAATTGTTAGGATCCGATGGCTGCCTAGTGAAGATGGAACCATACTCATCAAAGCAACTGACAACAAATTTAACGGATGTAAGTTTTACAATCTGATGCTCTAATTAATAATCTGCTCGTTAAGTTGCAATGTTTCATTCCAATTTAAAGGGATGCTTGCAGTTAAAATATGTGATTTCTTTGTGATATCGATCTTTGCCTTTAACATCATCATGTTTGGCAAAATGCAGGTAGAAACCGCTCAACCCTTATCAAAACTTTGTCTAGACTTCCCAGACCTTTACATTGGTGAGTGTCTTGACTTTCATTTAGGCTTTTGTGCAAACTCTTATAATGCTTCACCCTTTTGCTAAATGTTACTCTTTTTCTTGCAACATCAAGGTTGTTTCCGCAAATCTAGAGAAGGGCCTCTTGTAATTAGCTTTGAAGGCAAGGTACTCGAAAATATCACAAGATGTCAAGACTCTCTCATTAGACTTCATACTCTAGTCTCTTTCCAATCCACCTCCGTTATGTACATTAATACTTGACCAATTTGGTTGCAGGACCCAACTAGAATCAAAGCAGCTGTAGAAGCATTGTGCAAGAAGTTCCATCCAGGGGCATTTTCTGAAGTCAACTAGATAAGCTGCCGTTTGTTCAAGTTGCGCTTCTCAAGCTTCATGATTCAAGAAGCTTCTTCAACCACAGACCACCGCTCCCCTGTTTCCGGGTATATAGGGTGGAAACATGCCTTTGGATAGAACGGGGAGGCATAGTCGTGATTGAAGGGGGTTAAGGATGTTGACAAGGGATTAAGGGAAGATCTGAAAAAGAATTAAAGACAGATGCTCCATGAATGGGCAATATGTTTAAGAAGAAAACGATTATATACAGCTGTCACAATGAACTAACTGGTGAAAACCAAAGTGACAGTTTAGAAATTACTAGAAACAACTTTGTATTTGCTTTTTAGCTATGATCAATGAACCTCACAGCTCTATTTTTCACTTGCAAGAATCTTTGCAAAGCAAAGTGAACATTCTTTTTCAATTATCTGATTCTTTCTGTCTGAATCTACCATAGTCTAAATTTCTTATTGAAATGATGTCTCCCACAATTGCTTGGCTTTCATATAATTCATATGTTCCATTTTCAACTTTATCCTGCATTTTGCATGTATCAAGTATAAGATGCAGATATCAGCATTGCTTTAGGCTGTAGATGATAGGCTATGATTAGATGGAAAGAGTTGCATTCGCCTTTTGGGTGCATTGCCTTAGATCATTCATTCGGTTCAAGCAGCAATACTATAATCAGTAATTCCCATATCAGCATATTATACATATATATTATAAACCTCATGCAAAATCCCGCAACCTCATGCGTCCACGGTGGCATCTCTCATTTATCATAGTTAGGTTTTTGATATTTGAGAAAGTTTGGTCATAGTTAGGTACCGTATATTGCCCCAAATATCAGTTCTTTTTCCTTTTTTATATATGAAGAAGTTAGGTCGCTTTAGGCCACTGTGAACCGATCTTCCATTCTCCCTAGCCATCATTTATTGTTACATTAATTGTCCTTAGCTTTATAAATGAAGAATTAGGCAATGTTAGTTCTGCTATTAAATGAAACATGCTGTTGATGTAATGAAACCAAACTTTGAATGTAATATAAATTGAGATCAGTTGAAGCAATGAAGTGTGGAGAAAATTTCAGAAAAATAGCTTCCCCTGCTCGTTCCTTTTCTGCTCTCTATTTTACCTTTCATAAAATTATTGCTTTCAATTTCATGCTTCCTCCAACAAACTGGTATCAAGAGCAAGTATAAGAGCAGGAAACGAGATCGGAAAAAGCCAAAACTAATAGTTTGTTATATAGATTCTATCTAATAGTTTCTTGACACTTCATATGAATCTCTTACATAGTAATATTTAATTACTTTATTGATTCCTGTCTATACTCCAATAGAAAAAAATGACCAGAAAATTTGGATCCGTGCGGCGGAGCACGCGGGACATATCTCTAGTAATAATAAGAACCAGGATTGCCCAAACATGATCCATCACAATTTAGTTTATAAAAAAGGTTGAACAGGAGGTCTCTAAATAAGAACCATATTATATTTTCTTTTAGTAAAAGGATTTTTGAAGAAACACTATAAAGCAAAGTAGATATATAATCTGATTAGAAACATTGAATTGATTCTAACACTTTTGTCCTCTCTCTTTCTCTTGATGTTGAGATTGAGAACAAATGATGTTTGTCTTTTCAGATTTTCTTCTGTAGTTTGTTGTTATCCATTACTTACAATTAAAGGAAGTTGCCTTCCTTTGTTTTCCATGGATAAATGTCCTGTTCTTGATACGGTGAGGATCAAGCTTTTCCTTCACCATTCTTCCACCAAAGGGAAAAATTTGGAACTCATCAAATCATCAATGAAAAAACTGCTGGAACAAGTGATCTTTCAAGCAAAGACTTCATTTGTTTTCAACAAGGAAAAGTTAATGGTATACTATATATAGACTCTCAACTTGATTTAATATTTTGATTAAGTGAGCAACTTTTCTTCATTATTCTGATTCTTGGTTAAATAAATTGATCATTACAATTTACAGGTTAAAACCCTTTTGAACAAGGATGGAGTACGGGCCATCTTGTCTAAGAGGGCTACTGCAAGGAAATGAAGAACTTCATTGCCGCCATGGATATGATTGTGACTTTCAACTGTTTTTGGCTTCAATATTGCTAAGGTACATACTGCATTAATGTTATTCATTTTTGTGAATAACTAGTCTTTTTTTTTTTAAATTTTTAAGATGGTAAGTACATTCTAATTGGAAATATTTCTCATGCAGGTTGTTAAAATGTAAGGCAAAGGGCTCATTGGAGAGACTGAAAGAGTGATTTTCTTGATGTATGTTACTTGACCCAAAAAGATGTTTAATTAGGCTTCGTTTAGTAGAGCGGTGCGATAGCGGTGTGACTGACACTGTTTGGCAACTGTACAGATGAGATTACACTGTACAGATTAGATTATGTAGAGATTATTAGAGGAGCGATTGAAACGGACTCCGTTTGGTCCCAAAACAATGGTGAAACGATTACAAATAAGGAGTCTTAGTTTTTTCTACTCATTAATGGTTAATGTAGCTTTTTTTGGCCAGTAATGGTTAATGTAGCCAAGCTTGGCAAATTGTCCTCATTAATCATTAGTAATTAATTTCATTATTATTCAACTTGACCTCATTGATTGTAATTCTCCAAACCTTTTTTTTTTTGGAAATTCTCCAAATCTATTAAATATTACTCCCTCCATTCTCACATAAAATTAGTTGTTTTGTAAAATCATTTTTGAGAGAGATTTATCTCATATACGAATAAGGTTAATCATAGATTATTATCATACAGATATGGGCATGTGTTTATACTTTATACCAAAAAACTCATATATAAAAAAAAATAATCTTGTATCTACCTTCTTTTACTATTTATCAAGAGATAAAAGTGTCATTTTCACTATCTGGTTCCAAATAGAAAAAAGATAAGACAAGACAAGAAATGAAAGAAGAAATGGAAAACTCGGGAGATAGCAGCAAGAAAGGGTTGGAAGGCACAGGCTTGGATTTGCCACCGAATAAGCATGGAAACTTAAAGAGTGCTTCAAGCGATCAAAATCTTAAAGACATTCTTCTTCATATCAAGTCTTCTAAATCTCCTGTAAACACCCTTTCTTTCTTTCTTTTAATTGACTTCTCCATCTTAATGGCCGCCGAAAATTCCTTTGAATTGCAGAATTTTTAACTTTGTTATAATTCAAACCTTTTGTTTTTTTGTTTTCTGCAGACTGTTATCAATTACGGAGCTTCATGGTATGTATGTCCATTTTCACTATGAGTTTTCTTATTTGTTATGATCATGCACACAAGCTGTTCTATGTAAAGTTTCTGAGACAGAGTACTTAAATCGATTCATCTTTTCCCATTCAAAAATTGTACTGTTTTGTGAATTATGGAAAATTTTGGAGATGGGTAGTTATAAAACTGGGTAGGAATTAAGAAAATGAACTATACAAGTTGATTATTATTATTATAGATGGCTAACTTCATTAACATAGCTTTTCTTTTTCCTGTTAAAAGTTCTTCAGTTGTTCATGAATTCTGAGAAAAGATGCTTTTTTTTGTCCTTTTCAGGTGTGGGGTTTGCAGCCAAATTCTTCCTGCATTTTGCCGGCTGAGCAACCATTTCCCAAAGCTCTCATTCGTATATGCAGATATTGATGAATGCCCAGAAACCACACTGCATATTCGGTACACTCCTACCTTCCATTTCTATCGAGATGGTGAAAGAGTCGATGAGATGTTTGGTGCTGGTGAAGAGCGGCTTCATGATCGCTTGTGGTTACATTCCTGAACAATTTATGTCGTCAAATTTTTGAAAACAATGCTTTCTTGTAAAATCTCCTTTCCATTATGCAAAATTGCTCTCTTGAGCATTCTTATAAATAAAATAACTCAATTTCTCTAGTTTTTGATGCATATTCAATGTTTCAGTTTCAAAATGGGCAAAAAAATTGAGAATATGACTTTCCAAATGTATACAATGCAAGAAAGAGTCCTGTCATTGCTCCAATCCAAAATTTTCATAATACAGGAGAATACTAATAATAGAAAGGGTGACATATTTGATATTTCATAAGCTCAATAATATATTTGAATAAAAGTAACAAAAATGGAATTGAATAATAAACAATATAGAATCCCTCACAACCATGGATGGTTGCAGAACAAATTATGTCCTTAAAAGGTAAATAGAATGGAAAGTAAAGGATGTAAAATGAAAAAATAAAAATAAAAAATGGCAGATGCCACAAATGCTCTGCCGACCTAAAATTTTGCTAACACCTCAACTTTGGAAGCACACATTTGAATCCTGCCGTTGACCTAAGCCTTTTGAGTATCCAATGTATGTATGCAATCGAAGGTTTCTTTATTCTTCTCCCCTGTATACCAGAATCATGGCCACGATAGTAACCTTTTTTCGAAAAATTTATCTAGCCACACCAATTTAAGCCTTTGGCTTAAGAGGCTTAACGATCTCCCAAGTGAAATCTGGGTCATCACGGCCAAAATGACCATAAGCAGCAGTCTTTTGGTACCTGAATTTGCCTCCTCTCATCAAGTCAAGATTGATAGAGATCATTCCTGGCCTGAAGTCGAAGCTCTCCTTAATCAATGCCAAAATATCCTTGTCTGGGATATTGCCTGTCTTGTATGTGTCTACAAAAACAGACAATGGTTCAGGCACACCAATTGCATAAGATACTTGCACAAGACAGCGACGTGCAAGCCCTGATGCCACCACACTCTTTGCTGCTTGCCTAGCAATGTAAGCACCGCTGCGGTCCACCTTAGTAGGATCCTTCCCTGAGAATGCACCTCCACCATGAGCACCCCAGCCACCATAGGTATCAATGATGATTTTCCTGCCAGTGAGTCCTGCATCTCCATGAGGTCCACCAATAACGAACCTACCAGATGGGTTGAGGTGGAAAATGGTATTGTCATCAAGATACTTCGCTGGGATAACAGGCTTAATAACATGCTCTTTCAAGTCTGCTGCAATCTTTTCATTGGTGACAGTCTCATCATGTTGTGTTGAAATGAGAACAGTGTGAACACGGATAGGGATCATGGCTCCAGCCTCATTGCGATACTCAACAGTCACCTGAGTCTTACCATCAGGCCTCAACCATGGGCATGTCTTGTTCTTTCTTACTTCAGTGAGCTTGGCACCAAGCTTAGTTGCGAGAACATGGGTTAAAGGCATCAACTCAGGGGTTTCATCCGTGGCATAACCAAACATGTGACCCTGGTCACCAGCCCCAATTTCCTCTGGTTTCTTGCTGAGATGACCATGAACACCTTGAGCAATATCAGGGCTCTGTTGCTCAATGTTAACTAGAACTTTGCAATTGTCAGCATCAAGACCAACATCGGCAGATATGAACCCTATACCTCTGCAAGTATCGCGAACAATTTTCTCGTAGTTAACATTGGCCTTAGTAGTGATCTCACCGAACACCATAACCATGTTAGTCTTGGTGCAAGTCTCACAAGCCACCTTGCTTTCTGGGTCTTGTTCTAAGCAGGCATCAAGGATAGCATCTGAAACCTGGTCACACAGCTTATCGGGGTGACCTTCATTGACAGATTCGGAAGTGAATAGGAAGCTATCCATATCTGTACTCAACCACATCATAATGTTCATTAGAATAATTTCACTTGAAATGAAAATTATAGTTCAACAAACAAGAATCTTCAGCCAAGCAGATTCAGAAAAAGAAATGCAAATATCCTCATCAGAATAAATCCATCTACAACATTTCCCCTAAATTGATTGCGTCTTAACTTGTTTTCTAGCGTCTTAACTTGTTTTCTACTCCCTCAAAACGTTTCATTCCAAATGCACAATCGTCAATCGATATATATATAAAAGACATTTCTTTTAATTCCAAATGCACTGATTTTTCCCAAAATGAAAAAAAAATTAAGCAATTTATGGACATAAAAACACAGAGATCATGATCATTCTCATCTCTAAATAAATCTAGATGTTCCAATTAAGAAAAACACATTCACACTATCATTCACTTAACACATATAGAGTTCACTCAAATGAAATGAATTCCAATTCCATTTATGATATTTCAACCGATCAGATCTAAGAAAAACTATATGAGTAACAAATTTAAACGCAAAATGCAGAACAAATTCAAACTAAAATCTGAGAAAAAAAAAATCAACGAAAGAGAAGAAGGAAAAAGAAAGCGTACCTTATTCTTTTGAGATCTGAAAGAAGAGAGTGAAAGGAAAAAGAGGAAGAGAGGAATTTAGAAATGAAAGGGAAACTGGGAAATTGAATTTATAGAACCGAAAGACGAGTCGTTTGACTCGCTCTTTACTCAGCTTCGATTCCCCGCTCTTTTCGCTGTTTGCTTTGGCTCTTCCTCCTCTGGTTTTTCCCGGGTTTTTATCGCCTCATGAGGTTTTATCTCCTGCTCCTCGTTACAGAATAGGAAACGATCTCAGCCGTTGAGATTATGGATCTAGATCTGGTTGAGGAAAATGGACGGGAGAGATTAGATGCAGTGTTAATGGAAGGTAGCAGATGATAAGGGTCTCTCAACCACCTTACCTTTTTCCAGTTGGTGAGAAATGGGTCCCACCCGCACCACCCACCGACTTGATCCGGGGCTCCATGCTTTTCTGTGTGTTCAGATGAGATCTTGCTATTTTTGCCCCATCTGATTCATTTTCCATCTGGCCTTTCACATGGCTTTGGGGCTTTTTGGGCCATTTTTACTATTTTTGTTCTTCTTTTAATTTTTTTAAATATGGAATAATCCACTTTTAGAATTTGCATGGCCCAAAAGCCCAAAGGAAAATGGCAATCGTATCTTCATCTTTTCATTGCAAAACTTTAAACTCCACTAAATTTGATCTTTTTTTTTCAAATCTTTGGTCTCATTATTCATTAATCTTGATTAATTCCAAATCAACCGCATTATATGTCAAATAAGAAAAACAGTTTTTTAATGTCTATTTTTTAATATACAAGATTGAAGATTCAAACTCGACACTTTATTTAAAGAATATCGTGTTCTTTCCATTAGATTCAATAGACACGAGTGACTTTGAATTTTTTATGATTGAGGTAATCTGATTTAATTATATCCGAAACCGTGTGAAGAATAAATAGGGGGAGAGAGGTGGAGCATGTGACGGGCAAATTAAATTTAAAACAATTGCAAAGAACCTTGTCCATCTTGGCTCCATCCTGGCTCGTGATGGTTAGTCTTGGTTTAATGGTCAAGACCTCGGCTTGTGATGGTTAGTCTTGACTATCTTGACCAAAATGGTCACCCCATATCGTGATGGTTAGCCTTAAACTGAACTTGTTGTGATTAGTCTTGGCTACCATGACCAGGTCAGTCGCCTCGAGTCTTGATGGTTAGTCTTGGCCACCTCTATGTCATTGATTTTGTTCAAACTCATTTCAAATGGATAATCTTTAACCTAAATTACAATTTTATGAAGAGCTAGAATTCCTTTAATATCAAAATTATGATATACAACTAATATTTTGCCAGAAATTGAGGGAAGTATACATATAAGTAGAAGAAATGAATGATGTGATCAGTAACTAAAGCCAAGTTGAAGTCCAAGAGCAAAATGGATTAGAAAAAGTGTCATGATCCCACTGCCTAAGATTCCATGTACATTTCTTAATCCAGGATTCCCCTGCAAAAAAAAAGATTAAAAACCCATCTGGGAAATCAAGATTTTGTCCTAAAACAGAAAGAATTGAAATGGGCTATAGAAAATGCTTCATCAAATATTACCTCAAACAATGTTGGCAAAATGGTTTGAATTGTCAGAAGAGCAAGACCAATGGAACCAGTAACAGCATGTGGACTGCCCAAAAAAAATGCAGAAAAGTTCAATCATTCATATACTTTTGATTGGGCGAAAACAAAACCCATTTGAGTAAATATTAAAAAAACCTTTCAAAAATTGGTCTGTCTGAAGTTAGCAGAGATGTTACTCCACCAGTTGCTCCAAGAGCAAAGAAGAAGAACATCCCAGCTAGAAGCTTGGGGTGCAAGTCTTTGGCCATGGCCTTTTCCTCCTGAAATCATACCATACCACCAATGTCAAGGTAAGAAGAAGGCAAACTTGCTCAATCGGAATTTACTTTTTTTCTGATGAATTTTCTTACCACATCATCAGCATATCGAATGCGGAAACCTAGATATGTTCCATACCCTCCCATGGCAAAAAGCACCACTGCCTAAAGAATACCAGAAACCAAACAGATTCAGACATGAAGGAAATATTGGTAAGAATTTTCAATTTTGTCAGACAATGAAGTTGAGAATGTTGTACCATGTTGCCGGGATGTCCCCAATGGACAAGCCAATCAGGAAGATTCAATGATTTTACTAGTTCAACAAAAGGACCAAAGAGAGACCTTACAGTCCCAGCTGTTCCAAAGACATTCAAGCAAATCAGAGTAATGACTTATTATGCTTTGACCAATAAATCTAGCAAATTTCAGGGCATTTTCAACAGCAATGAATTGTAATTCTATTGAATGATACTGAAATGAAATGGCAATGCAAAGTTTTTATAACAGTTATTATTACCTCCAGGAAGAGCAGCAAGAACTAGCAAAGGCAAAGGGCTGAAGGAATACAGTAATGTTTCTGTTGATAGCTCTGGAACCTCAATTTCTTCCAGTTTGGAATCTGCTCCTGCTCCATCATCAACTTCACTAATAAGCTCATTCTTCTTCACTGAACAAGATTGACTGAACAGAACTCTTCTCTTTCTTGTTGCTTCAAATGCTAATGGCAAACATCTATTTGGGGCGCCAAAAGAAATGGGTAGGCGATAAGGAAACGAGGCGGTGGCAGAAAGGATAGGATAAGTTCTCAGAGTGAAGGCAGTGGAAGCATTAACTACAGTCATTTTTGTGAAGCAGCAAAGAAATGAAAAGAATGTTACTGTTTAGTCAAGTTTCAAGAATCTGGGTTTTATTATTTGGTTTTAGTTTAGAGTTGGAGAAAGAAAAAAGAGCAGATTGAGAGGATGACAGGAGAAAGGTGAGGAAACAGACACGACAATATACGTGGAAACCTTTCCACGTGGTCTCAACACGCTTCCCTTTCCTTACCAATCAAGTTCCAAACCTTTTTAGTCCCTAGAATCTAACATGTTTCAACCTTCTCGACTCCAGTGTCTTAAACTCTCACTGTTCTACTGCAAAAGGCCAAAAGAACACAAAAGTACAAAACCCACCATTCAGCAAATTTAGCCCCATTCCATGATATAGATTTCATAATATTTGTTCAATAATGGAACATGGTTTTTGCAAAAATCTCATCTAACCCACTTTGGGATTTGAGTAATTCGGTATGGTCCGCATAATTATCCACATCTTTCAAGCATTTAAGATGAACCCATGATGAGGATTAACTTAGTACAATTAGGGAATTTATTGTTTGCTTGAGCTCCCAAGTCCCAAAGACCCAAACTGCTGCACCTGTAATAAGTTGACATATTTCAAATTCCTAATTCATTGAATCTTTACAGATCTAAAAGATCAGATAATATCATAATAACATGGACAACTTTTGTTGCAAGATTCTACCTAAACCCTCCTAAAAAATCCAGACTTCTCATGTTTACAAGGACCAGAGATTTACACCGGTAGCTACAAATCGTTTTGTACATTGGTAGAACCGGATTTTGTGAAAACCTATTGCTTCAGTTTCTTCTATTGTAACTTTGTACGTAATGGGTTCCTTTATTCAGCTACATTTCCTATGCTAACTATTACCTTATCCTTCTAAACATGGAATGTGAGAACTTTATGACAGTTGGCATGTAATGGAGTATGTCAAAACGAAAACGTTTTAAGTCCTTTCTTTTTCGCCCCTCTGGGATGCAGGCAGTGAGCTTATCTGTTCCAACTGAGATTGCCGGATGCCAAACCGATCCAGTATTGTGCTCCGAAAGACAATCTACAACCATAAGTATAAATGAACAGTGAAGGTTAGCAGCTTTTTGTTTTCTTGTACGATAATGTCCACTAAAAATCAACTCTAATATCAGGTTATAACCGCTGTATGTTGCATTTTACCTAGTAATAATGAGTATAAGACAAGAAATGTATTTCACAAGTCTTTAATCACTGAGAGAATGCATGTATACCAATGTTCATTCATATGCTAGGCACAAAAGAGCTCAGTTTTACAATTTACCACAGCAAGTAATGCAGTTCATCATCTAAGGTTATTATTAAGAATCAAACATAATATGTTACCATGACAAATTATATTTTGCATCAATTAGTGCTAAGCAACTGAAAATGCCATTTACCTTACTGTTATGCAGTGCATAAAGAATCTCCCACCCAACCGAAATTATCTTTCGACTCGAAGAATGTTGTTAGATATTCCATCTTTGTTGGTTGACTCCATCCGGGGATCAATCTTCCATTTACCATCAACAACAAATTTTATCTGCGATCAAACAAATGATAGAATGAAGTCATAGGGTGTTCATTCCATTTATGACAGATAACAGCAGAATTTGGTCTCTAATGACAGTATCAACCAAAAACCATGCACATACAAATTGTAAGGCAGTACATGCTACCTCACTCACCACTCAAAGGGATCTTCTGTTTTTCAATTGGAAGTTAAATGGACGAATTTAGATGTAAATATAAAGGAGAAGCTTCTCTTCCTTTTAAGCCTTCCAAAATTGCATTGGGCAAAAGATAAATTATTTCACTCATTCTCCATGGTTTTCCTAAATAGTGTCGTCCTTAGTGAAAGAATTGAATTTTCAGGTTTTAAATGGATTCTTTATATAAGCATTGAGAACAAATAAGATGTACAATTGACCCTAAACCAAAGGGCCCTATTGACTAATTGGTCAAAAACACAAGTGAACATATTAGTATTCAGTTTTCTTTATACTTAGTTTTGACGATGTATTTGGTATGCTTTTGGTTTTAAGAGCAAAATAGTTTGGTTTGGTTTGAAAAGTTTTAAGAATTGTCATTTCTCTAGCAACAAACAGCCCAATGCTTATAGCTGCTTTTGGAGTGAACTGAATTGGAAAAGAAAATGAATTAAATATATGGCAGTAAATGTCCAAAAACAAACACAATGATATGTCAGTTGAAATTGTAGCCTTTACTAGACTGACTAATATTCAATAGATAACAAGATAAAGTTATTATGTTATTTGGTGGCAGAAGTTCATACCTCATATACCCCAGGATAAAGCCATAGTACTGTTGACCAGAGTTTGGTCTTCCTGGAAAGCATGTAAACAGAGTAAGCTCAATTTTCTTGTAACGATAATAAGCAGAAATAAGAAGATTTAGAGTAAAAGATGCATGCAAAACCCGCAAAGAGAATGAGATATGGGCTGCATGTCCAAAAGAAATATTAATTTCTGTTAATAATAACAGCAGATATCATGCAATTTGCATGTCAAACAGTGAGGTGTCAATTAATTTTAACATGCCAGAAACAAGCTTTACAAGCAAGTATTACAGGAGTGTTATAATCTTCCAGGAAGACAGCTAAATTAATTCAAGGCCATCTAGTCTTTCTCATTTTGCAACTTAGTGGGTGACTCTGTTGTTTGTTCCAGATTTTGCCACGGCATCTAGGCAGGTATGACAAAAAGCACCAACTCAACTTTAGGAAGCTCGCAAACATACTTTGTCTACCAGTTCATTCTCTGATATAATATCAAACTTATCACAACAATTAATTAGTAAGATAGCCACTCTTAGCTAGCCAGAAGATACCCCGGCTCTACTTGGTTTCTTCAGTATGCTAATTGTTAAATTTTTTACACCACACAAATGCCAAATTCTACAAAGAAACTCCAGCGGGGAGAAGTTAATTTCTAGTGCGACATAATGTCTCAATTAATAAACAATATCAGGATCACTGAAAACCACCTCATTGGCGAAAGCTGATACAGTAAAGGTCATCAACCAGAAATGTAATTATATCTAAAGACTAAAATACTCAAGCAGAAAGTTGAGCACCTTGATTCACTGGGGTTTTTTATGCTAGAAGATGGCTGAGGATCCAATTTAATCCGATGATGCCAACCATTGAAGCTGCCAGTTACCTCTACAATTTCACCATCTCCAGAGTATTCGATTTGGACCTATTATAGCACTTCAAGTTCAGCTTCATTTGGTTTAACATCTATTTATTTGTTTTGAAGTAAACTACAAATAAAAACAATGAACATGAAAATGCAGGGGGAGATTGCCACAAAACAATAACATAATCTTCCTCTCTGAACAATTATAATGAAAATAAACTACCTTGCCCATTGTAGATATAATTATAAAACAAAAGAAAAGAAGCCAAACACAGCAGTTTGCATACCAAATTCGCATGTGACAGCTAAGCAAAGTGACATAATTACCTCCTCTAGTCCTGAGAGGCCCTCCTCAGCAGCAAGCAATTCAGCATCTTTCTCAGAGACAAGTTTTTGAGCTTTGTGGATCTCTGTTTCTGCCTTGGTTTGCAGGGCAGACAAAGCAATCTGGAGATAAGAGTGATTAGCAAAATACTTTAGGCTTAACTTACCTCAAGAAATGAATTGCATTACAATCTTTGCTTGTCCAACTTTTAAATGCTTAGTCTACTGTCTTTATATGGTATATTGACATGGAAGTCAAATCAAGCTCTAAAAATGCTCCTTGATGCATGTGGAAGACCCATGCAAATGCTTTACTAGAAAACATGACCATAAAGTTAACTCTTGTACCTTTTCCTTTTCAATCTGCTCCTTCAAACGGGACAGTTCTAATTCCTTCTGGTGCTATGCACATAAAAAGAAACAATAAAGATGCCAAGAAATTAGTTTATGTAACAAAAATTTTAATTCAGACTAAAGCATAACGCTGGTGAAGAAAAGACTTTAAACCATATACCAGCATAAACTTGAGATGATTAATTTCTATTTGATTAACCCTTCCAGTGGTCTGCAACAAAGAAGAACATACACTAGATCATATGCCAGATTTCAGACTAAATTTTAAACCAAGTAAGAACAACAGGGTACAGATAACAACCTCAGAAATCAAATCCTCCATCAAATCGTCACCTTTTAGCTCTTGAGCTTTCCTATTATCATGACTGTAAATAAATAGATACCAGATACTTAGGCCTTAGGTCATAGAACCAAAACAAAAAAATTAAATCAAAGTAATGCAATAAATTTACTCAAGCTGAATGGAGTGCAATTTGAAAATTGATCGTCTATGTGCTAACCTCCATGGAAGGTAATTCATTGCCACAGGAGGTGCAACCTGCTTGGCAACTGTTGTACTTCCATTCAATGTGGTAGCAGAACCATAGGAATGTCGACCTGAATATTCCTGACTACTGCCAGTAGATTGAGTAGCTACTTCATTATTACTTCTTTCTTTGCCACCACTTTCATTTAACATCCCATTAACATTATCTGCACATCAAAATAAGTAAAGGCGCAAAGAAACACTTAGAAGTTTGACTTAAGAAAACAGGCATAAAGAATATTGTTCTTCTTAAATATGGCATATATAAGAATGGCTTACAGAAAACTTAAAACAAATCAGAGCAGGACACTCCATATATATCGTCTCAAAGAAATTGTGTTGTAAATGGTTAAACCTCAAAAGTAAAATTCATCATCATCACATAAAACACAAACATGATCAGCGTAATGGACTAGCTAGAGAACAAATTTTGAACAAATTTTCACATAATCCACTGAAACTTACACTCAAATGAATCTAACTCTCCATTTTGAACAAATTTCGCAACTTTTTCCTCCAAAGTTGACATCACTAGAGATTCTTCAGGCACGACAGTAGCTTCACCAGAATTAAGATCTGGATCAGCATTCAAACTCCCAGAATAATTTTCCTCAGCAGAGAGAAAGGTTGACGCCGAAACATCTTCAACTATATCATTTTCCATACCCTTTTCATCTCTTGAAGTGTGCCCAATAATTGGCTTTGTGTAATGAGGGTCATCAGAATCAACATCCTCTGCAACTAAACTATTTTTCAAACTAAAAAGCTCAGTTGGCAAGGAAGCATCTTCAATTGAATTTCCCCCCTTTTGATTCTGACCTTTAAAATAGTAAAAAAAGTTGATTAACAAGAACCAAAGTTTAATTAGAATGAGAGCTTTCATAAACAGGTGAAAGGAATTTATACTGACCTTCAAAAGTACCTCCAGAATCACCAGTTGTCTCGTACTTTTCAACTACACTTTGCTCTGCACTAAATCCATCAATGTCTGTTTCCGGTGAGCTCGTAAGAAGCTTATTGATAAGTTTGTATCCTCTCCTTCTAACAATGTTAGCCAGATCATTCCTACAGAACAATTAGGCAAAGAAGAAAACAAAGCACATCAGTAAGGGCAAATTACCCCTTTTCCCAGTCCCTATTCTCTGTTTATGTCAATATATATTGCATTGAATATATAAAAACACCATAATTCCTGCTTATGAATGAACTAGTGGTTTAGAAAACAAATAAATCTCCAAAATCAAAACTTGGTTTCCTTCAAGACCAAAAGCATAAACATTCCATACAACCTAACAATTTCCATCACAATTCTATCCAAATAAAAAAAACGATTTCCATAACAATTCAAACAACCCATTTTCAAGTTAAACAAAAAAATTAAGCAGAAAAGGAACAAAAAGAATGCGTTTGAACTGTTCAAGTACCTTCCATGCTGAGAAAGCTCCTTCATGGAGGGAACATGACCCTCTGGAAGTCCAACCGCAGCCACAAATTCCCTTATATCATTACAAAGCTCCTCATTGCTCTTTACTTTTCTACTAGTCCTGAAATAAGAACAAAAAGGAAGCCAAAACCAATGAGTCAAAATAAGAAAAGAAAATAAATCTTCAACCTTTGATAAAAAAACAAGAACATTGTACACAAACACAAACCTTGGTTTTTTACTAGAGAAGGCACATATTTTCAAGTTCCTTCGAGATGGGCAGTGGTTAATTTTCAGCCTTAGCCATTGGTGTGGCTTTGATGAGAAAAGGGGTTCATGACAAGAAAGGGACAGAAAAGTTGGAGACTGAAACAAGGTTGCCATTGTGGGTGAAACCTTGTTGCAGCATTGAAAACTTTAGAAAGACAATTTTTTAAATAAGGAGTAACCGAAAAATCAGACAAGTCAATCTTAAGAGAGTTGCTAATTTACAAGGTTGCCTCTTTATATCTGAATTTATGGTTTCAGACTCGTTTTAGAGTTTACTGAAAACAAGGTGGTAGTGTCCAGAGAATGTATTTGAGTTGAACTGTGTCAATAACTCCAATATTCTAATGATTCGATTTCGAACGAAATCTCAGACATTATCTCAAGATTTTTTTTTCCTTTTTCAATTTTTGGGTTCTTTTTTATTAGAAAAATAAAACTGACCAGTAAAAATAAATAAAAGAAAAAAAAAAGAGAGAGAAAATTTGAGACTTTAGACCAGCTCAACTCATAATTTGAAAGGCCCAAAAGAAGTAAACGTTTGGGTCTTTAATGAAAAGAGTATATATTAAGGAGGCCCAACTAAACTATTCATTTCATCGTTTGTAAGAAGTAGTAACCCAATTACATTTGTGAGACTAATTTCTTTACATTATGTGTTTGGGTTATTGGAAACCAGGCTCAAACCAGGACTCAATCATAATGAACTGAATTAAGCAGGCTAGACTTTCATTATTTTATAAACTCTGGTGTGATCAGAGTTGAATTTCGACTAATTGGGTTAAAGTTGAACAAATCGAAAAGTTTGTTTGAAGAAATTTTTCTTGTTTAAGGTCTGACACGACTCGACTTTGGACTAGTATAAGTCCAATATAATAATTATTTGGATTTTTTTTCTTTTTTTTTTACTTAAAGTTGTTAGGGATCGAATCCTAATCATTAGAATTAAGAGTTCAGTACTCAATTGAAGGGACAAATGTCCGATGGCAACTATTCGGGATTTTATACTACTTTGATAAGTAAAAATTTAATCCTAATCAAACTTCATTAAAAGAGTTGATCCTAGATAAGTTGAAACCACCCCTTTGATGGCCTTTGTTCTCTAAAGAAAATAGATAAGAGGGTAGCAAAGAGAATCACCCAAATAGCAGTAGGATAAGGGTGGGGGCAAAACTCCATTGGTAGAATTAGGATGCCTTGACCAAAAACTCTATAAAGTTATTCATAGTTTTGAAACCTATTGTTATAGCTCACATAATTAATTCAACTTTTTAGCATACTTTTCACATTTGTGAATATATTAGTATATAGAAATTAATTAACATAATTGAGAACCCATTTGTTGTTTCTAATTGCTGTTATGAAAATTAAGATTTTTCTTGGTAAAAATACCCGGCAGGTCCCTCTATTTTCACAAAAAATCAATTTCATCCCTCTACTAAAAAAACGATCAATTTAATCCCTCAACTTGGCACTTTGGTTCAATTGCATCCCTCAAATCAGGAAATTGGGTCAAAGGAGACAGTAGTGAATTTAGCAGTCAGTGACAAGAAAATATTGAATGAGAATGAGATTTGAGAAGTCTTAAGAGGAGTTTCCTAGTTTTAATTTCCCAGTGCTCATTTGATGATTGACTTCTTGCCTGTTACCTTAATGGTTGGATTTATTGTTGTAATTATTAATGAACAAAGATATGATTGTCTAATCTCTAGTCTTTTGGCTTGAATATTAGTTTATCTTGTTGTATGTAATTACCTATTCTAAATATACTTAGTGAAAAATTGTTGTTTAGTTAGTGTTACTAACACTATATTTGATATTTTATTTTTTTAATATGAAAATTTTTTTTATTTTACACCCTGTATCTAGAATTTTGCTCCGACTAATCCGGATTCAATCCAAATCGCGCACCTGAATTTAGTGGGTGAGTCAGAAAATTATATTTTATTTATTATATTTATGGAGCGGTTAAATAAAAATGGGCCTTCTTCTAAAAAAAAAAAGGACCTGATTACAATGAACAAGAAATGGGCCTAAAGGCCCGGAACCTGTTAGGCTAACGTCAGAAATGGATAGGATAAAAACAAATCCAAAAGGCCCACCCGAGGGAAAACGTCTCCTGCAAGTTTATCTCTCCTCTCCCGACTGAGTCCAAGTCCACTCCACTCTCTCAACTTCAAAAATGAAAAAGAAAAAACTCCCAAAATCTCTGCTCCCGCCAATTCCCTCCCGGGAATCCACAAGGCACAAACCTTCCTTCCATAGTTCCGTACCGTATCAACTTTCCCGGAATATCATTCCCTACCCTAAACTCCCTACTTTATCTATCATTTCACACAGACAGATCCTGAAAACCCTAAACGCTTCAAATTCTCCGCCAAAACGGAGAATTAGGGGGAAAAAGGAAAAACCATGGCGTCGCTCACAACACCAGGCAAAATCCTGCGGTTAGAGCTTGAGAACTTCAAGTCTTACAAGGGCTTCCAAACGATTGGTCCTTTCTCTGGCTTCACCGCCATTATTGGGCGGAATGGGGCAGGTAAGTCCAATCTCATGGATGCTATTTGCTTTGTTCTTGGAGTCCGAACTGGGCATCTCCGTGGGACTCAACTCAAGGACCTAATTTATGCCTTCGATGATCGGGAAAAAGAAGAGCGTAACAGACGCGCATTTGTGCGAGCAATCTACCAACTTGCTAATGGCGCCCAAATCACTTTTACTCGTGCCATCAACCCTACCGGTGGTAGCGAGTACAGTATCGACGGTAACCTTGTCAACGCCGACGAATACAACGGCAAGTTAAGGTCCCTTGGTATTCTCGTTAAGGCCCGCAATTTTCTTGTTTTCCAGGTAAGGCCACTTTTTTAACAATGAGTTTCAAATAGATGAAATTTTCTATGGAAGTTGACTCAAATGTGAGAATTTGTGTTAATTAGGGTGACGTGGAGTCGATTGCTTCAAAAAATCCTAAACAAGTTACAGCGCTGATGGAGCAGATATCAGGCTCTGAGGAACTCAAGAGAGATTATGAGGAGCTCGAAGAGAAAAAAAGCTAGGGCTGAGGAAAAATCAACTCTTATTTATCAGAGAAAGAGGGAAATAGTGATGGAGAGAAAGCAAAAGAAAGAGAAGAAGAATTAAGAAGCTGAGAAGCACTTCCGCTTGCAAGACCAACTGGTACATTAATTAACACTTTGCTTTGTTTTTAATTAATGCCTTTTTGCTCTTTTTGGACTTTAAGAATTTAAGAAGGATTTTTTTTAGGCTTCCCTTTTTTATGGTCTAAAAACTCTGCAGAAATCTTTGAAGAAAGAATACTACTTGTGGCAATTGCTTAACATAGAGAAGGATATTGAAAAGATTTCTGAGGACCTCCAATCTGACAGGAGGAACATTCAAGATGTTTTGAGTGTTGACCATTTTGAGGAGGTATCTAAAAAGAAGAAGGAGCAATCCAAGTACCTAAAAGAGATTGCTCTACGTGAAAAGAAGATATCATAATGGAACAATCTCCCCCAACCAAGAAACCGATGACGAATACTTGGAAACTCCACCGGTTGAAGAAGACGAAAAGAAAGTTGTAGAAAGGAGAAGGCATTGATAGAATTTAGGTGCAGAGTTGAAGACGCCATAATGCCAAGCAAACGCCATGAAGGAACGGATATTGTCTTGGCCAAATTCTTGAAAGCCAAAGATTACAAGGTTCACGAGGCCTTGGAGATGCTCCGGAACACCTTGAAATGGCGCAACGAATTCAAGGAAAATTTGGGTCCTGATGTCGAATTCTCTAAACAGCATACACAGCGAAATTTCAGAACTTTTTTGAAATACCGGTTGATGGAAGAGCTGGTGGCTTAGGTGAGCGCCTCATTTTTAGTATCGTTTGCTTATGTGAGACCGCAAACATTAGAAGAATTTATCTTGAAAGAGTTCTCATCGTCAATTCCTCTTCCTTGATTGGTTATTGGTGATTTCAATGATTTGGCTGTGATGGATGAAAAATCATAAGGTTGCCTCTTTATACCATCATCATTTCAATGATTTTTAAGACAATCTTTTAAATAAGGTTGTCTTTTTACGTGCCTGTTTGGCCTAGTTTAAAACTCTTCTGAAAAAAGGTTTCTGGAAAAAGCTTCAATTTAGAGCTTTTGGCTTTTAGTTCAAAAACAACTGAAAAGTACTTCTGGAAAGCACTTCTGGAAAATCCGTTTGGCCCAGCTTAAGCTTTTTTCAATAAATAAGCTCAGCTTTAAGCTGGGCCAAACAGGCTCTATATCTCTGAATTTATGGTTTCAAACTCGTTTTAGAGTTTACTGAAAACAAGATAGTCGTGTCTAGAGGATGTATTTTAGTTGAACTGTGACAAACTGCCAATACTAATGATTCGAACGAAATCTCAGAGACATTATCTCAAGATTTTTTTCCCTTTTTCAATTTTTTGGGTTCTTTTTTTTATATATATAAAAAATAAAGCTGACCAGTAAAAATAAATTAAAAAAAGAAAGAGAGAGAGAATTTGAGAGTTAGGCCAGGTCAACTCTTAATTTGAAAGGCCCAAAAGAAGTAAGCGTTTGGGTCTTTAATGAAAAATTGTACATATTAAGGAGGCCCAGCCAACTCTTCATTTGTAAAAAGTAACCCATTTTCATTTGTGAGCCTAATTTCTTAACATTATGTTTGGGTTATGGAAACAGGCCCAAACCAGGACTCAAGGATATAGTAAAATGAATTAAGCAAGCTAGGCTTCCATTTTTATAAACTCTCAGTTAATCATGTTGAATCCTGACTAATCGAATTGAACTTGGGTGAATCGAAAAGATTGTTTGAAGAAATTTTTCTTGTTTAAGGTCCAACACGCCTCGACTTTGGATTCGGACTAGTGAAAGTTCAATATAATTATTGGGGGTTTTATACTACTTGATTAGTAAAAATTTAATCCTAATAAAACTTCATTAAAAAAGTTGATCCTAAGTAAGTTGAAACCACCCCTTTGATGACCTTTGTTCTCTAGGGAAAATAGATAAGAGGGTGGAAAAGAAAACCCACCCAGATAGCTGTAGGATAAGGGTGAGGGCAAAACTCCATTGGTAGAATTAGGATGCCTTGACCACAAACTCTATAAAGTTATTCATAGTTTGAAACCTATTGTTATAGCTCACAGAATTAATTCAACTTTTTAGCATACTTTTCACATTTGTGAATATATTAGTATATAGAAATTAACATAAATGAGAACCCATTTGTTGTTGCTAATTGCTCTTCTGGAAATTAAGATTTTTCTTCTGGAAAAAAACATGTTTGAAATAAATGACATATGCAAAATTTCCATCTCATTGTCAATGTAAACCAAGTTGGAAAGGAAGATCAACAAATTGTTGAACTTTGTGCTAAGAAAATTAGTGCATAGAAAGTCATTGAATGAATTTATTAAGAAGAAAAGAGGATTCAAACTGAGAGACAGAGGTCAAAACATCCTGTACATACGTGTAGAAAGAGAAAGGGTAACGACAGCATATATAGCACCAATTCACCAAACGCAATTTCAATAACTTATAAGATTATAAGCAATGTTTTGTTGAAAAAATAAACCTTGATATGTATATTAATATTATATGGACAAAAGATATTGTTTTGGTACATATTCTCGAATATCTAATAATCACATTAAATCTCGACTAATTCAAAGTTGAGTCGTGTTGAATTCCAAATGAAAAAAATAGGAAAACTCTCCTATAATACTTATTTTCTCGAATTTGAAAATCTTACTTAAAAAATATCAAACTTCCATTCAACCTGACAAGCGTGAGTGGACTAAAGATTTTACTCACGTATAAATAATCAAATATATATATATATAATATAAATTAAAGAAAACCATGTGTTATTGTATTATGATTGATCATTTTGCTCCAAAATTCATGTGGTTGGACCACAAATCCAACTTTATTACTAGAAGTCTCTACATAAGCTGGAAAAAACATATGGGAATCAATCAAAGATCAAGGTTTTGTTTTAAGTGAATAATATTTAAAGAATATATGTGGACCATGATTTGAGTTAAAAATCTTGGTTGATGATCATTAAGTCTTTCCCAATGTTTAGCTTTTCTTCATCAGAAAAGATAGACTTTTAAAATGACAGTAATGCATTGTATGGAGTCCAAAAATGAAGCAGCAGCAAGGTTAATTCTCAAACTACACAACCACATGGATTTAAGTGTCATAATCAGAAAAAAAAATGAAGAGATCAAAGAGAATTTTAAACTTTTGTTCCTTATAAATCATTGCTAGCCCTCAAGGTTGAGAGAGGCATTTACATATTAATCATTACTAGGACTGTTAAAATGTTTAGGTATAAGATGTCTTATTATTACCCTCCCTAGTTATATATTCACTTCTTGGGTATATCAATTGGTGTAGGCTTTCAAAACCAGCTTAAATTGTAGTATGTGTAAAAACAAGGATATTAGTAGGAATTTGTCATGTAAATAGAGAAAATAGATGTTGGAAAAGTTTCTTCATTTGAATTCCGATATGATTCAATTCCGAATTAATCAGGACTTAATATAATTATAGCGGATGGATTGTTAAAAAAAAAAAACTTATACAACGTTAATTAAAAAAAGATCAATAAGGCAATTAATTATTACCATCTTTTTAGACGTTGTCAATAGGAAAAATGTCTGACCCAATGTTTCAATGTCTTAGCAAACAGCCTTGTCCATAATTAATTGACTACAACATAAAGAAAACATGCTATGAACTTGAAAGAAATAGTTTAAGTAATATAATTGTGGAGATAGCTACAAATTAAGATAATGTTTAATGTTTCCACTGCATCTTCCACTATTAAATATTGCCTCCTTTATCTCAACCGCTAAACTAGTTGACTCTCTCTGGAATTGAAAGCAATGTACGTCCCAAAAAAACATGCCAATCGCCTCACGCTTCTGCTCTGCATAATTTATTCTGAAAAATAAGTAGTAAACCATTACTCTCATACATCTAAGTTTCTTATTGCAAATATGCAATTCATAATTCATAAATCATAATAATGTTTAAAAATGACTTCTGGATCTGAATTCTAATGGCAAACTAGTGATCAAGATTGTTCTGGTCAATGGGTCAGAGTCTTCACCTTTTTTTTCTTTCTAACTAGTGATTTGACACGTTTTCTATACGTGGGGTTGAAATTTTGATTGAAACATATTTTAAGTTACATATTATGCAATGTAATGACAATATTAATTTTGAAAAGATTAAATTTCTCTAAATTTTTTCAAATTGTTGAGAATAAATTAATCAATATTTTGTTTCATATTTTTTTAATTAATTTCTAATTAAATCGAAACAGGATTCAGATGCTCGTAAAAACAAATCTTTAAATTTAACGTGGCTGAGATTTGGTTAGATGAATATAGATATTTCAAAGAGTCTTGGC
Source organism: Corchorus olitorius (assembly GCA_001974825.2). Taxonomy (NCBI): domain Eukaryota; kingdom Viridiplantae; phylum Streptophyta; class Magnoliopsida; order Malvales; family Malvaceae; genus Corchorus; species Corchorus olitorius. Next base: position 55,678 of record AWUE01019403.1, read on the forward strand.
AAAAAAATCCTGCAAAACTGAGTCGGGCCCCGGAATGCGGTTTTAGCCAAAAACCGTGATGGTTAGTACTTAGTACATGATTTCGGCTAAAATTTTTGCAAAAATTGACCCGAAAGACTTTTCCTCGATTTCTGGTAAAAATACTCATAAAAAATATATAATTCAACGTCAAAAGGATTAGAGTACTTTTCACGCTTTTAATATCGTTTTTCATATTTTTTTCTGAATTAATTTGTAATTAAATCGAAACAAAATTTAGATGCACATAAAAACAAATTCTTAAATCCAATGTGGCTGAGATTTGATTAGATGAATATGAATATCTCAAGGAGTCTTGACGCCAAAAATCATGCAAAACAGAGCCGGGGGCCCAGAACGCTTTTTTAGCCAAAAATTATGATGATTATTACACGATTTCGGCTAAAATTTTGTAAAAATTGATTAGAAAATTATTTCCTCAATTTTTGACTAAAATACTTATAAAAATTATATAATTCAACGCCAAAAAGATTGAAGGGCTTTTGACGTTTCTAATATCGTTTTTTCTATTTTTCCAAATTAATTTCTAATTAAATCGAAACAAGATTCAGATGCTCGTAAAAACAAATCCTTAAATCTAATGGGATTGAGATTTGGTTAGATGAATATTGATATTTCAAGGAGTCTTGGCACCAAAAATCATGCAAAACTAAGCCGTACCCCGGAACACGGTTTTAGCCGAAAACCGTGATGGTTAATACATGATTTCGGCTAAAATTTTGCAAAAATTGACTCGAAAGATTTTTCCTCGATTTCTAGTGAAAATACTCATAAAAATATATAATTCAACGCCAAAAAAATTGAAAGTCTTTTTCACGCTTTTAATATCGTTTTTCATATTTTTCTGAATTAATTTCTAATTAAATCGAAACAAGATTCAGATGCTCGTAAAAACAAATCCTTAAATTCAATGTGGCTGAGATTTGATAAGATGAATATAAATATTTCAAGGAGTCTTGACACAAAAAATCATGCAAAACTGAGTTGGGCCCTGGAATGCGTTTTTAGTCGAAAACCGTGATGGTTAGTACACGATTTCGGCTAAAATCTTGCAAAAAATTGACCTGAAAGATTTTTCTGTCAAATTTTGCATAAAATATATACAATTTAACGCCAAAAAGATTGGAGAACTTTTCACGCTTTTAATATCGTTTTCATATTTTTCAGAATTAATTTCTAGTTAAATTGAAACAAGATTCAGATGCTCGTAAAAACAAATTCTTCAATCCAATGTAGCTGACATTAGATTAAATGAATATGGATATCTCAAAGAGTCTTGGCACCAAAAATCATGCAAAACTTATTCGAGGCCCCGGAACGCGTTTTCAGCCAAAAACAGTGATGATTATTACACGATTTCAGCTACCATTTTGCAAAAATTGACTCGAAAGTTATTTCCTCAATTTTTATCCACAATACTCATAAGAATTATATAATTCAACACCAAAAAGATTGAAGTTTTTCATGCTTCTAATATCGAAACATGATTCAGATGCTTGTTTTACAAATCCTTAAATCCAATGTGGCTGAGAATTGGTTAGATGAATGTAGATATTTCCAGGAGTCTCGGCGCAAATAAGCATGCAACACTGAACCGACCCTGGAACACGTTTTTAGCAAAAAACCGTGATTTCGACTAACGTACACGATTTTGCCTAATATTTTACAAAAATTTACCAGAAATATTTTTCCTCAATTTTTGTCTAAAATACTCATAAAATATATATAATTCAACTCTAAAAAGATTGGAGGAATGTTCTCGCTTTTCATATTTTTTCTGAATTAATTTCTAATTAAATTGAAAGAAGATTCAGATGCTCGTAAAAATAAATCCTTAAATGCAATGTGGCTGAGATTTAATTTAGATATTTTGAGGAGTCTCGATGCCAAAAATCATGCAAAACTGAATCGGGGCGCCAAAATGCGTTTTTAATAAAAAAAAAACCGTGATGGTTAGTACATGATTTCGGCTAAAATTTTACAAGAAATGACCAGAAAAATATTCTCTCAATTTTTAACCACAATACTCATAAAAAATTATATTATTCAACACCAAAAAAATTGAAGGGCTTTTCACGCTTCTAATATCGTTTTTTCCTATTTTTTCCGAATTAATTTCTAATTAAAATGAAACATGATTCAGATGTTTGTAAAAATAATGGTTGGGATTTTATTAGATTAATATAGATATTTCAAGGAGTCTCGACACAAAAAATCATTCAAAATTGAACCGGGCCCTGGAACGCGTTTTTAGCAAAAAACAGTGATAATTATTACACGATTTCGGATAACATATTGCAAAAATTGACCCGAAAGGTATTTCCTCAATTTTTAGTCATAATACTCATAAAAAATATATAATTCAATGCCAAAAATATTGAAGGGCTTTTCACACTTTTAATATCGTTTTTCATATTTTTTCTAAATTAGTTTCTAATTAAATCGAAACAAGATTTAGATGCTCGTAAAAACAAATCCTTAAATGCAATGTGGCTAAGATTTTATTAGATGAATATAGATATTTCAAGGAGTGTCGGCGCCAAAAATCATGTAAAACTGAGCCGGGGCTCCGAAACGCGTTTTTAGCCAAAAACCGTACACGATTTTGGGTAAAACTTTGCAAAAAATGACCCGAAATTTTTTTCCCCTATTTCTTGATAAAATTATCATAAATATATATAATTTAACACCAAAATGATTGGAGAACTTTTCACGCTTTTAATATCGTTTTTCATATTTTTATGAATTAATTTCTAATAAAATCGAAACAAGATTCAGATGCTTGTAAAAACAAAATCTTAAATCCAATGTGGTTGAGATTTGATTAGATGAATATGGATATCTTAAGGAGTCTTGGTGCCAAAAATCATGCAAAACTGAGCCGGGGCCCTAGAACGCTTTTTTAGCCAAAAACTATGATGATTATTACACGATTTCGGCTAAAATTTTGTAAAAATTGATTAGAAAAATATTTCCTCAATTTTAGGCTAAAATACTTATAAAAAATATATAATTTAACGCCAAAAAGATTGAAGGGCTTTTGACGTTTCCAATATCGTTTTCCTATTTTTTCCAAATTAATTTCTAATTAAATCGAAACAAGATTCAAATGCTCATAAAAACAAATCCTTAAATCCAATGTGGATGAGATTTGATTAGACAAATATAGATATTTCAAGTAGTCTTGGAGCAAAAAATTATGCAAAATTGAGCCGGGTCTCCGGAACGCGTTTTTAGCAAAAAAACGGTGATGATTAGTACACGATTTTGGCTAAAACTTTGCAAAAAATGACCAGAAAAATTTTCCCCTATTTCTTGATAAAATACTCATAAAATATATATAATTTAACACGATTGGAGAACTTTTCACGCTTTTAATATCGTTTTTCATATTTTTCTGAATTAATTTCTAATAAAATCGAAACAAGATTCAGATGCTTGTAAAAACAAATTATTAAATCCAATGTGGCTGAGATTTGATTAGATAAATATGGATATCTCAAGGAGTCTTGGCGCCAAAAATCATGCAAAACTGAGCCGGGGCCCCAGAACGCTTTTTTAGCCAAAATCTGTGATGGTTATTACACGATTTCGGCTAAAATTTTGTAAAAATTGATCAGAAAAATATTTCCTCAATTTTAGGCTAAAAATACTTATAAAAAATATATAATTCAACGTCAAAAATATTGAACGGCTTTAGACGTTTCCAATATCATTTGTCCTTTTTTTCCAAATTAATTTCTAATTAAATTGAAACAAGATTCAGGTGCTCGTAAAAACAAATCCTTAAATCCAATGTGACTGAGATTTGATTAAACAAATATAGATATTTCAAGTATTCTTGGAGCAAAAAATCATGTAAAATTGAGTCGGGTCTCCGGAACGCGTTTTTAGCCAAAAACTGTGATGATTTGTTAGTACATGATTTTAGCTAAAATTTTATAAAAATTGACACAAAAGATTTCTCCTCAATTTTTGGCTAAAATACTCATAAAAATATATAATTCAACACAAAAAGATTGAAGTGCTTTTTACGCTTTTAATATCGTATTTCTTATTTTTTCTTAATTAATTTCTAATTAAATCGAAACAAGATTTAGATGCTCGTAAAAAAAAAAATTCTTAAATCTAATGTTGCTGAGATTTGGTTAGATGATGTAAAGTATTAAACAAATTTTTTTTTTGGAAAGAATATTGAAGCACTCTCAATTGTAATCGTGGGAAACTTGGCAAACGAAAGTAAACCATCAATTTTTTTCTCCTTGGCATAGGAAACTTTAATCTTGACAACCTCGGCATAGGACCAATTTTTTTAAACATGTAAAGTATTAAATTATTTTTTTCCTTAATACCCATAATTTATTTAAATTAAATAAATATGAATTATAAATAAAAAGTATTCCAAATAATTATGGGGAGTAAATTATTATAATTATATTTTGTATTTACAATATCTTTACATAATTAAAATGAAAAGTTTCATGACTATAAATGATAATATTATAATTAAATATATATAATCTAAAAATAATTATTAGAAGTAAATTATTAATTACAATTATAGTGGATTATTAATATCTTTCCATAATTTTTTTTTACATCAATATCTTTCCATAATTTAAAAATTTTAAATATTGGATTTACAATATCTTTCAATAATTAATAAAAAATTGAATCAATCATCTAAAAAAATAAAAAAAGTTAAATGATTAAAAAGAATATTTATTAAAAAATTATTATACTATGATCTAAGGGTATTTATTAAATTTCTCAATTAGAATTTTTGAGTTTGTGATTTTGTATAATAGTAGTAATAGTAGTAATAAGATAACTTTTTAATTTTTTGGGTTATTTGATCTATCATTTTAATTATTGTTGATCCATCAAGGATTGGAGAAGAATTTTTACCCTTCAAGCAGAGCTTAATTATTTCCGTCCAATCGTTCGTATAAGTTTTCTATATAGAAAAGAGATATTTGAACTTCGAGAATCATGCAGCAACCACTAAATTAAATATTCAAATATTATATATTCAAATCATACTGTAAAAGCACAGTATTATATATCAACAATTACATCAGCCAACAGTTTATAAAAATCAAATCAAGATCTAGCAAGATGTTAAATTGGTTTAACAATTGGCAAAATTCTATAAAAGCTTTTATGATGTTTGAAAAAATGTAAAAAAGTTTGGCACAAAGGGTATTGAACATACTTTGTTTGCTTTTGAACTTGATGTCGAATTTTATCAGTTTCCTATTGTGGCAATAAATTTATGTTTAGACCGGTCAAGACTAGGACGTAAATTTATTGAACTAGGGAAAATGGGAAATATGTCGACATTTCCCCAATGTTAATTTTGTTAGCCTTTTTACTAGTCTACGAAACAAGAACTTATTATATAGATTCGGACTATTATGATCAATTAATAATTTTAACCATTGAAAAATTTATAACTTAAAAGATTTTCTTACATTTTCTAAAATTCTACCATATAGGAGTATTAAATAATTTCTCAATGAAATAGATTTTTTAATGTAAAAAATATATATTATTTAAGCTATTGCAAAAGTTCTTTTTTATTAAAAAAAAACCGGGAAAATTACATGTATAATATATAAGACAATGATTGAATTGACAAATTAATGACAACAATAGTAGTAGCTAGGAGATGTATATATTATTTCTCCCTTTCTTTTGGATATCCGAAATATAAATATTTCTTTCCACCGAACTTGATTTAGAAATATGGCCTCTCGTATCTTTAAATTACACACAAATTGTATACTTTGATGATTTTATTCACTATCAAATGCAAAATATATAATAAAAACCATCATGGAAGTATATACTCATAGTATAATAGAAAGGTCCAATGATCTCATTAACTACAAAAGTTAAATTAGTCTATATCAAATAATTTGCAAGGTTGCATAGACACACATTTATCATTTATGCATACATATAAAAATTTCATGGATTAATTAATGTAATGGATGTAAAAGTAAGTGATTATATATAGTTATATACTAATAATTCAACAATCGACGCCTTAGCAGAAGGTGTTCGATATCGGATTTAAATCTTGTGAATAGAGAAAATAAACACTAAAAAAGGTATGTTTAAGTTCTGATATGCCTTAGCTTCTAATAATCGAGATTCAATGTGACTATCAAATACCGAAAAACTTGGAAAATGATATAAAATACTTAATGATGATTAAATTAATTAATAATATATTTGGGGCGTCTACATTGACAAATAACAATATGGGCAATGGGCAGCCCTAAGACTTAGCCTAAAGATGGATTAAAATAATAATGAAGACACAATAGCCTATCATTTTCAATGCAAATTTGTATCATATTTACTTTGAGCAGACTTTGGATTCTTTTGTGTTGTGTCATGAGAAGAAAAGAAAGCAGAGTCGACCAAGTTAAGCCTAAGCCTAAAACACTCTCTCTCTCTCTCTCCTGATTAATTTATGATGGAAACTTCTCTCATCTAATCAAAATCAACAGGCACAAGTTTATAATATGGATGATTGAAATTATTAACAACAAAAGCCTGTGTCTTTTGACTTCTGTTTTTATATATCTTTTTTCTTTGGTTACTGATTATATATCTTCTTCCTTCACTGCCTCTTTCTCCCAAAACAATTTCAAAGTCTTTCTTTTGGGACAAACCCAAAACTCTCTGTCAGAAACCATCAAAGCAAAAGCTTAAAGCTTTTGTTTCTGTTTAGTGTAATAAGAAGATATGGGAAGAGCTCCTTGTTGTGACAAGGCTAATGTGAAGAAAGGACCTTGGTCACCTGAAGAAGATGCAAAGTTGAAAGAATACATAGAAAAAAATGGAACTGGTGGAAACTGGATTGCTCTGCCACAAAAAGCTGGTAAGAATTAAAGAACTTTTCTTTTTTTTTGTCTGAAATCATAGATATTAACATGTTAAACTAAAGGGTAGTTTCAGATTTTTGTTTCTTTGTGATTCTGATAAGTTTTTTTTTTTTTTGGTTTGTTTTTTAGGCCTTAAAAGATGTGGGAAAAGTTGCAGATTAAGATGGCTTAACTATCTCAGGCCTAATATTAAACATGGAGAATTTTCTGATGATGAAGATAGAATAATCTGCACTCTCTTTGCAAGCATTGGTAGCAGGTAATATTTATCACCCTGTTTCAAAACTTGAATAAAAACTTGCATATTCCAAGAATAAATGCTAAATTTAGATCATTTTCTGTTTTCTGATTCTGTTTTTTGTGCATGCCATATTTAGTTTTCCAACTGTTTGAGGAAATACTTATTCCAAAAAACAGCTCACTTGAATTTCTTCTAATGGACTGTAACACAACTACAGGTGGTCAATTATAGCAGCTCAGTTGCCAGGAAGGACTGATAATGATATCAAGAACTATTGGAACACAAAGCTGAAGAAGAAACTGTTTGCCATGGGTCCTCAAACCCAAAGAAAACCTCATCACCATCACATTATTCACCATGGAAGTAGCTTCTCATCTCTTCTGCAATCATATTCACCTTCACCTCCTTTATCATCATCCCCATCATCAACATTACTCTACAACTGTAACAACAACACATATCAGACACCAGCAGCAGCAAGATCTTTCACTTGCTTTGATCAATCTGCTGCATCATATTCCTCAAGCAATTCTAATTCTTGCTTAACTGCTGCATGTTCATCATCAGCTCTTCAAGTTCAACCCCAGGAAAGTTTATTGGGTCCTATGCAACATAGTTATCAATTGCAGGATGGTTTGCAAATGTTTGGAAATGAAGCTGCAAATAGTTGTAGTTCTTCTGATGGGAGCAATTGCAGCAACCAAATCAACCAGAATCAAGAATTAGAGCATGAATATGGTTATAATTTCTACAATAATGAAGCTGATGAAAGCCAGAACAAGCTCTTGGGATCAAATAATATTGTTAATAATGGATGGTCTGAAACAGTGCCATTAGATTATGGGCTTGAGGAAATCAAGCAGCTAATTAGTACTAGTAGTTGTAACAGCTTTATTTTTTGATGAAAACAAGGCAAGAGAAAGGAAAAAAGTTCTTCATGTACTATTTGATCTGACTATGACTGCTTCTGCTTTGTAAAAAAAAAAAAAAAATCAGATGGATTTGAAGGGTGAGGTGAGGGGAAATGGGGGTCCATAGATTTTTTCAGATTTAGACTGAATTAATGTGAGTAGAGGGTTGATGGATTTCTGATGGAAACAGAGTTCTTTTGAAAGTACATGGTAAAAATGGGTAAAAAAAGAAAGAAAGTTTCCTTTGTACATTTCTTTTGGGAAATGATTTATATATAGTAGTATCAATGTACTAGTTGGTAGAGTTTTTAACTGCAATCTTTTCAGAAATAAATTCATTATCATCATTCAAGGACTAAAACTTGAAATCTAAGCATACAACTTAATAATAGTTTCCCATTTCTAAAATCATTTACTTTTATAAGAGTTCTCATTGATTAACTTTGAATATAGTCTTTCACCAAAAAAAAAAAACTTTGAATATAGTCAAGCACAAGGAATTTGGATCTTTGTGGATATTATCCCTCGAGATTTTAAAATGACTTGATGTTAATCCTAATCTCAGTACCCTTATAGGAGTATTAAATAAAGTCTGTCAGTTTCATATAGAATTAATTAAGTTCAATAAACTAATATTACTATAATTAATCATTTTGCCTACAATAGGTTAAGATTGAATGATACACGTTCTAATATATTATAGGCTACTAGCCTATCTTGATTGAAGAGTGAAAAATAGATTAATAATTATGAATTACTATATTATTAAAAATATATTTCATACACTATCAATGTAAAATTACTTACCAGTGTTTTTTTTATAAATCCTAATTAATTAATTAGATTATGTGATTTAAAATTTCAATTATATAACAAGAGATGAAGTTATTTGATCACATTTATATCATTTTTGTAGCTAGTGAGCAAATTATAACATATATACATTGTTGAAAACTTTTGGGTTTTAAATGGTTGAATACAATCAGCCTCATGACACATGTGAGGCAGGTTTCAATTATTGATTACACCAATTGATTAGGATTGGTGCGGTATGGGGAGGGCGAAAAAATGCTTTGATTATAAATTAATAAAGAAATCCAACTAGGAAATAATATAAGGGAAAATTCAAGGTCATACTTGCATATATAATGCAAATAGTATTAGAATCCTCATGGGGAAGCAGTCCAAAGAGCTCCCAAAATCATATGATTTCATGGGATAATGATGCCTTATGTTTTTCAATGTATTGGCTAAGATGGGTTTTAGCTGTTTAAAAAAATGAGTATTTCATTTTGTTTTTTTTTTTTCAAATTATTATCAAAGTCATCTGTATGATTATTCTTCAAAAGGTTACATGTATGTCTTACAATTTTTTTTTTTTAAAAATAAGTAGGATAAATTAACTAACTATGCGTAAAATTACAGGGGAAAGAAATACCCCTAACATCAGCATCCAATAGGTTCCTCATAGCATCAGGTGGATCAAGATTCAACTCGAAATCATCATCCAATTCACACGCAACATTCGTAACCAATCGGCACAAAAATTACCTTCCCGATAGGTATGCTGCAAAATACACCTCCATTCTCTGTTTAACAGACATCGAATATCAGCAATGAGACAGCCAAGCGGATGAAAGGCCATATCACCTTTCTGTATTAGATCAATCGCCACAAGGACATCCGACTCAGATTATCACCCTATAACCACAATCCCATTCCACCTGTAAGCCTCTCCGAATGGCTTGTAATTCAGCTTCCATATTAGAACACACCCCCAAGTGTAGCTTGAAACCCATAAGCCAAGCACCTACAGAAGATCGTATCAAACCGCCTGCACCCACAACCTCCGGGTTACCTTTGACTGCTCCATCAGTGTTGAGAAAATGTATGATTATATTCATAATCAAATATTGTACTATATATAATTGAAAAAACAAATTGATTAAGGGTAGATAAATAAAATATAAAGGTGGATTAAATTTCAATTTACTTGATCATGATTCATGAGATCTCATGGTTTCTCCTTAAGTACTACTAACTCAATGCCTTATTAAAGGGGTACTTTAAAATTTTCTTAATTATCAACTCTTATGACTTAGGAGGAAACAGAATCAAAATTAACATTACATTATTTAAAAGATGAATCCATTGACCTTTTTTCCATTTTGTTTTCTTCTGCCTTATTAGGTTAGATTTAATGGGTTTTGCCAGCTATAGGCGTTATTTATAAAGATAAACAATCCAATTGGGATTTTAAACTTTAAAGATAGGGGGAAGAGTTTCTAGGAATGTCGTTTCTAGTGGAGTTTTAAAGGTCAAAAGGTGTGGCACCTAATGATCCATGAAAATTTAATCAATCTTGTGGAAATTTCAGACTCAACTATATAATAAGTTATTCATTTCCTTTTGGATGTTTGTTAGTGAGTGAGCATCAAATTCAAGCCCCCTATTTAAGTCATTATGCATAAATTGCTTATTTAATTCTCTTTACAATGATTAATTAAATCATCCAACTTGTACTTGAGCTTCAAGGAAGCTCCAATCATGCAAATAATTATGGGAAGAGTAACATATAATATGAAAATATATCATCTATGTATATCTTTAGTAGGAGCCCTGAATTCATATGTAACTATGCTAAACTGTTCAACTTATAATTTCAATGATCAAAATTTAAACCCTGAAAAAGTATTAAAAAAAAGATATAATGAATTTTTTGGATTTAATCTACGGCTGAAAGTTTAATGATGAATTTATAAATCAGTTTATCACCAAACGGGTTGACGATTTGTCCTTATTTTAAAGATAGAATAACATATCTTACACCAAAACTTTTTTCAACCCAAAAAAAAAAGATATAAAAAAATTAGCTAAATCATAGTTTCATCCTTCCATAGAAAGTTAAAATCTCAAAGTTTCTAAGTATTATTGAAACAAATTTAGCCAAGCACATCTAATCATAATCTTCTTTTGGGGGGTCTAATATGTTGTTCTTGTTGGTATATTACAAGACTTGAGGCAATTTGATGTAACACTACTTTTCCAAATTGTCCCAACATAATAAGCATGCATATGCAGGTTCTATATATTATCTTTTCAAGTGCTTTCACATTTAAAAGTTTGAATTTCTTATAGGGTAGCTTTTTAAAAAATTAAACAATTTTCAATTAAGGTAATGGCATATAATGAGGAACTTCCAAAAGCTAGAAAATCATGGAAATCTTCCATGGACAAAGGCAGCCTACCTTTTCCCAACAAACTAACATAAAATTCTCAATCATAAGATGAAAACAAACAGTTCAACCATTAAAAAAGTGTCGACTACCGACAATTAACTTCAGAGTATCAAATTTCTTTTTATGGGTGTGTTTTGCAACTTTGGCTCAATAGTAAGGATCTTGACCGGAGCCAATTAATCCAACCAAATTAATTCAATGAGGTGTGTTCCACGTTCTACTCGCCATTTTCATGTCAATTGAATATGAAAATCCAATTTGGGAAACAATCATATATGGATTAGCATTCCATTCATATCATCATATCAATGATAATGTCAAAAAGAGTATCGGAAACTTGGAAGAGTACTGGACTTTTAATTCCAATTATGAGTTCAGAACAATTATGGTGAATCCAAAACTACCCAAAACACAAAATTGTGGGAAAGGCGTTATCTTTTTGGTTTTTGGTAGAGTGTGTGACCTCTGACTAGTCAAGTCATGTTGAATCCCAAATGAGCGGAGCTCTCCCATCGTAAGGTAGATGTATGATTTTACTATTTTGTGTCTTGAATGCGGACGAAGTTGGTATATCTGTAGGTTTTTTTGCATTTGTTATTACCTAGTGTCAGATCACTTCACAACTGTTTTTACCTTCCTTTCTTCGGAATTAAATAGCATCACGGACCAATGTAAAATTTGACGAAGGCATATGGTCAATCGAAGCTTTGAAAAGCAGAGCTGAGAAGACAGAAGATAGTTCTCAACTTTATTCAATGCGACAAAGCCACAAAAGGGGTCATTTCTTTGCTCTTTTTATTCACTCTTGGGGTGAAAATTTTTCGAGAGATGGTTTTTTTTTTAGGGCTTAAGCTATATTTTGGGCGTTAACAGCGGCTTCTGGCCCTACTTCGTCTGTATGGGGTTCCCTTTATTACACGACATGAACATAGATTGAAACATTGGACAAAGAGCATTTTTTAAGAAATGATGCTACGAAATTAATGATTAGAAGGTAAATTGTCAACGAAATCAGTACTTAGAAAGTAAAGTTGGGAGTAGGGACTCGTGGGAAAATGAATACCATGGAAAAGGACTTAGATATGTGGATTAAGATGTTTAATCATATATGAATAGGTTTAATATTTCAGTTCATTTTCAAGTTAATGTTTAGTCACGGGATTCATATTAATATGACACTAGCTGTTGAGTCAATGGGTGATTTGAAACTGAGGAAAGATCTTTTTTGTTTGGAAGGTGATGAAACAGAGGAAGATCTTTGCCTTTGGACAATGGCAACAAAAGATGCTGCCTTTTCCACTCTTTGGGGGGTGAAATTTTCTAAGGCATAGTGCATAGTTAATTGTATTAATCAATGTGAAATGCCCTTTGGTTCCTTTTCTTTTCTTTTTTTATAATTGTGGTTGGAGAAAGGATAAGCTTAAAACATCATTTTGGCTCATTCTATGCAAATTTCTCTGCTTTAAAACCCCATGCTTTGGGATTATCTTGGTGCTTTGACTAATGAACAAGGCTTTGCTCTTTAGTTCTTTCTTTTAAGAAGCATAATCCCATAGGAATAATAGCTTAATTAGACATTGCCATTGCTTTACCCTGTTTTTGAATGTTTACTAGTTTATACTAAGGGGCAAAATGGGAAAAAAGATTTATGTTAATATCATATTTTGAAATGTAGACAAATGGGATTCTGAGAATCTTTACTACATGTACATTGCAGATTAGCATATCTGACACAGCCTATGGCATTTATGTGATTGCAAACACAGAAAACTGAGAATCATCAATTGGATATTGACAATTAAATCCCCAAATAATGAATTGGGTCAGTGACATTGAATACAACATTCAGTTTTGTACATAATAATACAACAATTTTTATTTACAGAATTCACAAGTGATGGTTAGAGAAATGGATGAATTATTTACAAGAAATCCCATTGCCAGTAAACCTTGTCAACGATCCCTCCACCACTCCTTACAGCAAGGTGAAGTGTATCGGAAGCAGGGGGAACACCCCAGAGGTAAGGCACTGCAACTGTCATGCTAAGCTTTTCATGTAAACCACCTTTGATGGCCTTCTCTGCTGCAACAACCTGAACATTAACAATATGCAGATTTCAAACTTTGAAGTTTGAAGTAGCCATAGAAAGTTAAACCCTTGAAAAGGTCCAGTGAATGATGATCATACCGATCCAAACACAAGGGTAACAAGTATCATACCAAGATAGTAACTTGTTAGAGAACCATTTAAGAAGGTAGATATGAAACAGCTTTTAGAAAGTAAACTGATGGATTGTATGGTAAGACATTACTTTTGGTTGACAACTTAAGAACGATACTAAAAAGGGAAGACCACAGAAAGCTGGTGATGCTTCATCAGACTAGTATGGCTGATTAAGTTGGAAAATGGGAGCCAAGACCACAATGGTAAACTTCTTTAAGTATCTTAGGTTGCTATGTGGGAGCCAAATGGAAGGTCCACTTACAGAGGTTCCACCACACACTAGAACTTATCATTGTAATTGGTTAGATCATAGAAATGAGTTTTGGGCCTCTTTTATACCAATCATATAAGTGAACAATGTCCCCGATTAAACAAGCCCAGAAAATCTCGCTCCCAGTTTCAGCCACTAGTTGGCTAGTTCTCAACCTTTAACAATACTAAATGAAACTTTGCCTGGCGAGATATCAACACTAAAACATCAACATGAACGATGCTCACTGCTGATAAACAAAGGAACAGAAAGCCAAAACTGCAAAGTGGGGATAAGATCTTGAAAGTCAAGGCAGTGAGATTAAAAATGATTTTGAATGTCTCATATGATATTTAAAATTATAATTTTCAATTCAATATTTTAATCAATGTATGTATGCAACATGGTAAGAAACCATATTCTGATCCAATGCTCATACCTCCCCACCATGCTCTAAAACAGTATCTTCTACAACATCACTAAGCATCTCAATGGATCGGCAAAAGCCAATGATACAAAGCCTTCTGCCCATGTCGAGTCCCTACATAAAACTTAGGTGTAAGTCATTTAGGATTGAAACCTCGACTTAATGATAAAATAGCGGCATACTAGTTCTTACATTTGTTGCTGCAATGTCAAAAAGGGCACCTAGACATAAGCCTTGGTTAGGATCCATGTAATCACTCTCTTGAAATCGTTGAAATCTCTGAGAAGTTTTCGATTTTCCCTGTTTCTTCTGCTAAAATAACAGAATTGTTCAGACAACTAACACCATATTCTAAATGAAACATTATGCAGAAGAAACAAAAAGCAAAACAGGAATCCCATTTACCATCAAACTTCAAAATGCCATTTCTTCCATCAATAAAGCATTGATCCTTACAACAATTTTAAATAAATGAACAAAGACAGATAACAAACAAAAACTAACAAGATACTCACGTCTGAAGATGTTAGACGCCGCGGAACCATGGAACCTCCAATTTGAATTAGTCCATCTGCTGTGAACAAAGTGACTCTTTCCTCTTGAACCCATTCCACATCTGCAAATTACAATAAGATGAAAACAGTTCTCTAATAATCTAGCAACATGCAAATCACAATGCAACAGCTAAAAACTCCACCTTGCACTTAGAATTTAACTTAACAGCTATGACCCTTTAATCAATTATATCAATTCAATCTATTCTAAAGAAAATTTATATCAATTCAATCAAAACATCTATCTCGAGACCTAAAAGAAGCAACTTTAATCTAAAAAAAATCTTAAATCTATCTTGCCCCTGTTACGTTGACTGCAAATTTTGGATTTTGATGACACAAATGGCTTCAAATTACATCTAAAGATTCGGATATGGAAAGGTAATTAATTTAAATATATAATTCAAGAACTAAGCATAATTGAAGCACAAAAAAAAATGGGTCTTTAAATTTTTACCGTTGTCACCAGTGGACCATGGAAAGAAACCAAAAGAATCATCGCCAAGGAAGCCTCCGCCGGAATCTGAAGCTTTGGAAGAAAAACGAAGTAAACGAGAAGAACGAGTTGGGAATCTGAAGGAATTTGGGAGAAAAGAATTGGTTTCTCCCCAGCGAGAAAGGGAAGGGGAGGAAGAGAAAGAAGAGAAGATGATGGTTGATGTTTTAGCCATCAAACAGAAAATTTCTCTTTTTGGGTTAAAAACAGGAAATGGGAATCTATTCTCTGGGAATTAGAATTATAGAAAATGAAGATGATGATCGGAGAGAAATGGAGGGAAGGGGAAAGGGAAAGGGAAATGTTTCGACGCCACACATGTCGGAACTAGACACGTGGCGTGAGGGAAGGAGTGTTTCATTTTACCATGTGCAGCTGGGAATTCCGGTTTGAAACGATTGGTCTATGACTTCTCTTCTTTGCCTTTGGTACTTTAGTGGATATTTTTGGTCGGTAAATTTTGATTTTTTGTGGAGAAAAAAAAGATTGTATTTGTATTTAATTGTTTTGTATAAAACGGAAATTCAATTGGATAATTTTTCTTCATAGACATAAACCCAAATATCTAAAGTTTTTTTTTTTAATATTTATAAGTTAACTTTTTTCGAGTATTACCATGATATCAGGACCTTACTCTAAATTAATTCGAATTCTCGAGTCGTGCGTCTGGGTTTCATGAATGAGTCTAGAGGCAACTACGTATGCCAGATCCCAAACTTAAGATCTATTTAAGTTGAAATAAGTCATTTATTACTTGATCCAATTTCTTGTTGATAGATCGGTTCATGATTGAATAATAAATCTCTCTACGCTCCTGCTCAACTCAAAATGAATTAGTCTAATGCCAAAAAAGCTTGGGATACCTTGGTCCAACCAAAGAAAACACTTATCCAAAAAATAAAATAATTTATCCAAAAACAAAATGGGGAAGAAGAAAGAAAAAAAAACTATGTTTGGGCTATGTTGTAAAAAAAATAAAACTATGTTTGGGCTATTCCAGGTTTTGTTAAGTTCTTTTTTTATCCTTTTTATGCTTCGTGGGCCTTGAACATGCTTGAACTTCTTGATTAGTAGTTCTAATATGTTTCTAAATTCTTTCATCGTTTTTGGGACACAAGCCCATCACTCAAAGGCTGTTTGAAATATTGGGCTAGGCTAGGTGGAGAGATAAGATAAAAATTAGATGGTTAATGGCCCAAACCCAATTACAATCCAGAGCCTAATATGTAGGAAAATTTAATGATCAAAACTTATTATTAATTCCTGAAATGGAATTATCAAAGCACCTTTGCATTAAAAAGAATAAGACACAGGCCACTCACTAAGT
>AWUE01019404.1:0-42456 GCA_001974825.2 Corchorus olitorius
TATTGTATTTTAAGTTTGTTAAAGAGGGAATATGTTTACTTGTAAAAATAAAATTCCATTATGTATGGACTTAGTATAATTTTCTTATGAAAACTTAAACATGGATTTTATTGGCTAACTACTAACTAGGAACAGTTATAATAATTCACTAAAAAAAATCTCCAAAAGTTGTCCTAATTAAATCTAAAGACTTCTAACAATCTATACTAATTATAAAGTCAAGTCCTGAGTTTGTGTCACGAGTTGACTTGGATACCAACTCAGTTTTTAAAAATTCAAAAAAAAAACCTATCTATTTTAAATAAAACTAGCCATTAGAAGATAAATAAAAATATTTAAACTTTATTTATATCATTTTAAAAAAACTACCCATTTATAAAAAACAACCAAAAACTACTCACGTAGTGTGTATCCTGTGTCTTGTAAATATTGACATGAGCCTATTAAGAAATGCAGCAATTAGAAGGATTAAGCCTAATAATAATTTGATAAAACCCACAAAGATTTAGGCCTTTATAGGATTTTTAGGACCTATGTAAATTTGCACTTCATGTGGGCTATTTGGATGATAAAATCTAAGAAATAAAAATCCCCAAATTTAATACTAGTAAATTTTTTCATTTATTATTTTTGCCAAATGTAGCTCCACTCTCTCCATACAATCTCTATTTATAAATAAATATATATAATAACAAGAAGGAACTCTAAAATTCATTCAAATCCTTGAAGAAAAAACAAATTCATTAACAATATGGCAAAATCATTCAATCCCAAAACTCAAACATATACTTCCCCAAGGCCTCCTATCAATCTCCCAACCAACCCTAACCTTTCCTTAACTTCTTTCATCTTCGAATCAACTTCCTCCATTCCTCATAAAATTGCTCTCATCGATGCTTCAAACTCAGACGAAACCTTAACTTTTCACCAACTCAAAGCTCAAGTTTCGACCCTTGCTTATGCATTGCACCACCAATTCCACATTGCTAAAAGCGACGTCGTCCTCATCATCGCTCCCAACTCCATCCGATTCCCCATTTCTTTCCTTTCAATCATCTCCCTCGGCGCCATTGCCACCACCGCCAACCCTTCTTTCACGGTCAACGAAATATCGAAACAAGTCAACGATTGCAAACCCAAGCTTATTATTACAATCCCTCAACTTTATGACAAAGTCAACCGGTTCAATGTTCCATTGATTTTCTTACATTCATCATCAAATCCAACAACCCCATGTCCGAATTCCTTTAATTTCTCCGATATCATTCGCAACTATGCTGAATTTTCGAATCTTCGACCATACGAAGTGAAACAAAACGACGTCGCGGCATTGATGTATTCGTCGGGAACTACCGGAGCAAGCAAAGGGGCGTTGTTAACACATGGGAACTTCATAGCTTCGACCGTGAATTTCGCTGCGGATCAAGAGAGGTACGAAGAAAAAGGAAGCTCCAATGTTTGCTTATGTTTTTTGCCGATGTGTCATGGGTTTGGTTCGTTGTTGACTTTTACGCAACTGAGAAGAGGGAATGTTTTGGTCTCGATGGCGAAGTTTGAGCTTGAGAAAGTGTTGGGAGCTGTGGAAAAGTATAAGGTCACGCATCTGTTTGTGGCGCCGCCGGTCATGGTTTCGTTGGTGAAGCGGTTAGAAGCGTTGAAGAAGTATGATTTGTCGTCGTTAAAGCAGATTATCTCGAGTGCAGCCCCGTTGAGCCGAGAGTTAATTGAGACTAGTTCCAAGAATTTGCCCCACGTTGAGATTTTTCAGGTGCTATGCTTATTAGTTATTACTTGTGTCATTGGTGTGTCAGTAATTGGAGAAGTTACTAGATAGAAATCATGTCATGATTTATGATCCCACAAGCACCTCGAAATTTTTTAAAAAAAAAAATTTAGACACAGATTTAGCATTAGATTTAACAGAATTCTCACAAAGTATTGGTTAAGTCCCAGAATTTAATACATTAATTATATAGGGTTTTGATAATTATAGAAAAAAAATTGAGTTGACACAATTTTATTCGTCAAGACCATTAGTGAAAGTGGTACATCTAATCATATTCTCCGTTATTGAGGATGTATTTTTTATTCTATTAAACATTGATTTTCACATGGTAGATGCATGCCATTGATATGTTTTTACTTATTTATTGAGGTAGGGAAATATTGATTAGGAGTTATTATTTGATACGTTGTTGTTAGAGTTTTTAGACTTCACAACCAGATTAAAAAGTTGACACATATGACATACCCCATTTCATAATTAATTAAATATTTATTATTCAAATCTATTTCCCTAAGAGGATACACATGTCAAGTACTCTTTAACCTCGCTTGTGTCGTGTGCGAGCGAAACTCTACTAATTGTGGATGGGATAATTTTTTATTGATAAATGGGAATAAAGAAGATTGTTAGAGGTTGGAATTCATAGCAGGGGGTTAATTCTTCAGTTCGAAACCACTCACTTCCCTTGAGTTGGAGTGGTAATCACTTGTCAGACTAGTATATGATGAAGTAGAGGCATTTGGCCTCGCTAGGGTTTTTTTTTTTTTTTCTTCAGTAGAAGAGTTCTAAAATTAGCCGATCCGCACTAACTCTTTTAAAATTTGGATATTCTATAAGGAAAAGATATCCACTTCCTTATTGGCTTGATCACTTAATAAAATTGCGTTGAATTGAATCTTGTAGCACATTTGGCTTATTATAACATTATATTATGTGGCTAATCAATTGTGAATCGAATTCTAAAAAGCACAACTACATTTCGTGCTGCAGGGCTATGGTATGACAGAAGCTTGCGGGAAGATTTCAATGGAGGATCCTAAGGAAGGGGCTCGTTTCTCTGGTTCAACAGGAAAACTCATGCCTGTAATAGAAGCCAAAATTGTTAATGTAGATACAATGAAACCCCTTCCACCAAATCAGATTGGAGAAATATGGGTTCGAGGACCCACTATTATGCAAGGTAATAAATAACAATTATTAAGCTCATTGATTAATTAGGTAAATTACTTCTTTTTTATAGTAGTACACATTAACAAGATAATGATTTAGATTTTTTCTTTTGCTTTAATTACGTACAAGTTAGGTTATTTCAATAACCCTGAGGCTACAAAGCAAGCTATAGATGAACAAGGGTGGCTTCGGACAGGGGACCTCGGCTATTTTGATGAACAAGGACAACTCTTCGTAGTAGATCGGTTAAAGGAGCTCATTAAATGTAACGGATTTCAGGTAAATTTTTGCTCAAAATAAGCCAAATTTTGCTGTCAAATGAGGGCATTCATGTTCTGTAATAAAATCTTTTCTTTTAATGAGAAATTTTTGGGTTAGGTTGCACCAGCAGAGCTAGAAGGTTTGCTACTTTCTCATCCCGAAATTTTGGATGCCGTTGTTATTCCGTAAGCATCCTAAATAATTTCGTTATTATCAACATACCAAATTAAAATAATTAGAAACTAATTAATTAATTAATAAATAATAATAATCTCCCCTGTTTTCAGATTTCCTGATGATAAAGCTGGAGAGGTTCCAATTTCATATGTTGTTCGTGCTCCAAATAGTTCACTAACCGAAGAGGATGTTAAGAAATTCATTGTAGAAAAGGTATATATATGAATATAATGAGATTAGTCAGCTTTTTTTTTTTTTTTTGGTATTTTTACTTGCTTAATTATAATCACAATTTCTTCTGTATTTGATGTTCATAGGTTGCACCTTACAAAAGATTGCGTCGAGTCACTTTTGTGAGTAGTGTTCCAAGGTCGGTTTCTGGAAAGATTTTGAGAAGAGAGCTCATAGCGAAAGTTCGATCCAAGATATAAGGTATAGTAGTATAATTTAGTATGGCTTATTAGCCTTTTGGCTTCTGAATTATGGGGCTAAGGATATTCTGTCTCTAAACTAAATCGAGACAATTTACCCCATAAATTTCCCAAATAGGAGGTAAAATGTATTAAATTTGGAAAGTTAAAGGAACTAATTGTCCTGAATTTGTGAATTCATTGTGCAATTTTTCGCAGTTTGAAGTTTAAAAAGCAAAATGTCCTTGAAGCAATAGTTCGGTGAAAAAAGAAAATAAGCCAATTTAGTATAATAGTATTCCTACCTACATTTAGTAGAACTTTTCAACTCAATAATGATTTGTGTAATTGATATATTGAAGATTTATAGAAACTCTCACCCAGCAACAACTGTAGTCTTCAAAGCTGAAGTTTGGCAGCCTAATTAAAGATCAATTAATCAGGAAAATGACTACTTAAATGAAGCATATGCTTGTTTGTGGTCCAATTTCTTGCTTGCAATCAAACTTCTTATTTGATGTAAACCTAATGTATCCGTATTTTCATTATAACTTTTAACCATTTAGGACTAATTCTGTTCAAGCTGGATTGAATGATAGTTTTCTCATCATCAGACCTGATGGTAGAATGCTGGACTCTTAATTCTAATAGATAGGCTTCGATCCCTAACATCGTTAAAAAAAAAGAATGATATCCTCTAATGAATTTTCTTTGAAGGACAAATTAACAAAGGGTTTATATATAATACACCGTCAGTAGAGTTTAGCAGACTGCACAAACGGGTCTTAAAGGGTGACATATGTCCCTAGGAACTAGATTGAAATATTTAAAATTTAATTTATTCAGAAAATGGATATCTGTCAACTCCACAACCCGCTTGTGGAGTCCAAAATTTACACCATCAGTGCTTCAATATTCTTTCTAAAAAAACAAAAAAAATTGGTTTAATACTTTACATCGCCTAACCAAATCTTAGCAACATTGGATTTAAGAATCTGTTTTTACGAGCATCTGAATCTTGTTTCGATTTAATTAGAAATTAATTTAGAAAAAATAAGAAATACGATATTAAAAGCGTAAAAAGCCCTCTAATCTTTTTGCCGTTGAATTATATATTTTTATGAGTATTTTAGCCAAAAATTGAGGAGAAATATTTCGTGTCAATTTTTGTAAAATTTTAGTCGAAATCGTGTACTAACAAACCATCACGGTTTTTTTGCTAAAAACGCGTTCCGAGGAACCGGTTCAATTTTGCATGATTTTTGGCTCCGAGACTAC
Organism: Corchorus olitorius; assembly: GCA_001974825.2. Lineage (NCBI taxonomy): Eukaryota > Viridiplantae > Streptophyta > Magnoliopsida > Malvales > Malvaceae > Corchorus > Corchorus olitorius. The sequence continues at coordinate 5,083 of AWUE01019404.1, forward strand.
TTAAAATATCTATATTCATCTAATCAAATCTCACCCAAATTAGATTTAAGGATTTGTTTTTACGAACATCTAAATCTTGTTTCGATTTACTTAAAAATTAATTTGGAAAATAGGAAAAACGATATTAGAAACGCCAAAAGCCCTTCAATCTTTTTGGCGTTGAGTTATATATTTTTTATGAGTATTTTAGAAAAAAAATTGAGGAAATATCTTTCGGGTCAATTTTTACAAAATTTTAGCCGAAATCGTGTAATAACCATCACTGTTTTTGGATTAAAAAGCATTATGGGACTCCGGCTCAGTTTTGCATGATTTTTGGCGTCAAGACTCCTTGAGATATCTATATTCATCTAATTGAATCTTAGCCACATTGGATTTAAAAATTTGTTTTTACAAGCATCTAAATCTTGTTTCGATTTAATTAGAAATTAATTAAGAAAAATATGAAAAACGATATTAAAAGCGTGAAAAGACCTCCAATCTTTTTGCCATTAAATTATATATATATATATGTATTATGAGTATTTTATCAAACATTGAGGAATAATTTTTCGGGTCATTTTTTTGTAAAATTTTAGCCAAAATTGTGTACTAACCATCACGGTTTTGAGATAAAAACGCGTTTCGGGGCACCAGCTCAATTTTGCATCATTTTTGGCGCCGACGGTCCTTCAAATATCTATATTCATCTAATAAAATTTTAGCCACATTTCATTTAATATTTTTTTACGAGCATCTTGATCATGTTTCGATTTAATTAGAAATTAATTCAAAAAAAATATGAAAAACGATATTAAAAGCGCAAAATCCCTTCAATCTTTTTGGCATTGAATTAATATATTATTTATAAGTATTATGGCTAAAAATTGAGGAAATATTAGCCGAAATCGTGTAATAATCACCACGATTTTTGACTAAAATCGCGTTCCGGGCCCATTTCAGTTTTGAATATTTTTGGCGCCGAGACTCCTTGAAATATCTATATTCATCTAACCAAATCCTAACCATTGTTTTAATAAGCATTTGAATCATGTTTCGTTTTAATTAGAAATTAATTCGGAAAAAAAAAGGAAAAACGGATTACAAACGTGAAATCCCTTCAATCTTTTTGACGTTGAATTATATATCTTTTATGATTATTTCGGGTCATTTTTGGTAAAATATTAGCCAAAATCGTGTAACATCAAGGATTTTTTTTTTTCCATCTAATAAAATCTTAGCCACATTGCATTTAAGATTTTTTTTACAAGCATCTGATCATATTTCGATTTAATTAGACATTATTTAAGAAAAATATGAAAAACGATATGTAAAGCGTGAAAAGTCTTCCAACATTTTTGGCGTTAAATTATATATATTTCATGAGTATTTCAGGCAAGTATTGAGGAAAAATTTTTCTGGTCATTTTTTTTTTGCAAAATTTTAGATGAAATCGTGTACTAACCATCACGGTTTTTTGCTAAAAAAATGCGTTTTAGGGCACCGGCTCTGTTTTGCATGATTTTTGGCGTCGAGGCTCCAAGAAATATAAGTATTCATCTAATCAAATCTTTACCACATTGCATTTGAAGATTTTATTTTACGAGCATATGAATCTTGTTTCGATTTAATTAGAAATTAATTCGGAAAAATATGAAAAACGATATTAAAACCGTGAAAAGTCCACCAATATTTTTCGAGTTGAATTACATATATTTTATGAGTATTTTAGACAAAAAATGAGGAAAACTATTTCTGATCAATTTTTGCAAAATATTAGTCGAAATCGTGTACGTTAGTCGAAATCACGGTTTTTGGCTAAAAACACGTTCCGGGACCTCGGTTCAGTGTTTGCATGATTTTTTGTGACAAAACTCCTTGAAATATCTATATTAATCTAACCAAATCTCATCCACAATGGATTTAAGGATTTGTAAAACAAGCATCTGAATAATGTTCGATTTAATTAAAAATTAATTCGGAAAATAATAGGAAAAACGGTATTAGAAGCATGAAAACTCATTTAATTTTTTTGGCGTTGACTTATATAATTTTCATGAGTATTGTGGCAAAAAATTGAGGTAATATCTTTAGAGTCAATTTTTGCAAAATTCTAGCCGAAATCGTGTAATAATCATCACGGTTTTTCGCTAAAAACGGGTTCTGGGGCCCCGAATAAGTTTTGCATGATTTTTTGTGTCAAGACTCTTTGAGTTATCCATATTCATTAAATCAAATCTCAGTTACATTGGATTTGAGAATTTGTTTTTACGAGCATCTGAATCTTGTTTCGATTTAATTAGAAATTAATTCAGAAAAATATGAAAAATGATATTTAAAACGTGAAAGGTCCTCAAATCTTTTTGTTGTTAAATTATTTATACTTTATGAGTATTTATGCCAAGAATTGACGGAAATAAAATTTTGGGTCATTTTTTGCAAAATTTTAGCCGAAATCGTGTACTAACCATCACGGTTTTGGCTAAAAACGCGTTTCGGGACCCCGACTTAGTTTTGCATGATTTTTGGCGCCAAGACTCCTTGAAATATCTATACTCATCTTATCAAATTTTTGCCACATTGATTTTAAGGATTTGTTTTTACAAGCATCTGAATCTTGTTTCGATTTAATTAGAAATTAATTCAGAAAAAATATGAAAAACGATATTAAAAGCGTGAAGAGTCCTCCAATATTTTTGGTATTTAATTTTATATATATATATTCTATGAGCATTGTGGCTAAAAATTGAGGGAAAATATTTCGGGTTTGCAAAATTTTAGCCGAAATCGTGTACCATCATGGTTTTGGTGGTCAACATTCCTTGAAATATCTATATTTATCTAACCAAATCTTAGCCACATTGGATTTAAGAATTTGTCTTTAAGAGAATTTGAATCATGTTTCAATTTAATTAGAAATTAATTTGAAAAAAAATAGGAAAAACGATATTAGAAGCGTGAGAAGCCTTTCAATCTTTTTGGTGTTGAATTATATATTTTTTATGAGTATTTTCGCTAGAAATCTAGGAAAAATCTTTCGGGTCAATTTTTGCAAAATTTAGCCGAAATCGTGTACTAACCATCACGGTTTTCGGCTAAAAACACGTTCCGGGGCCCGGCTCAATTTTGCATGATTTTTTAAGCCAAGACTCCTTGAAATATCTATATTCATCTAACCAAATCTCAGCCACATTAGATTTAAGGATTTGTCTTTACGAGCATCTGAATCTTGTTTCGATTTAATTAGAAATTAATTCGGAAAAAAATAGGAAAAATAATATTAGAAGTGTTAAAAGCCCTTCAATTTTTTTATATCGAATTATATATTTTTTATGAGTATTTTAGCCCAAAATTGAGAAAATATCTTTCTGGTCAATTTTTTCAAAATTTTAGCCGAAATCGCGTACTAACCATCACAGCTTTTTGCTAAAAACATGTTACAGGGCCACGGCTCTGTTTTGCATGATTTTTGGTGCCGAGACTCCTTGAAATATCATTATTCACATAATCAAATTTCAGCCACATTGGATTTAAGGATTTATTTTTATGTGCATCTGAATCTTGTTTCGATTTAATTAAAAATTAATTCAGAAAAAATATGAAAACAATATTAAAAGTGTGAAAAGTCCTTTAATCTTTTTGGTGTTGAATTTTATATAGAGGAAATATATTTCGGGTCATTTTTATCATCATGGGTTTTTGGCTAAAAACGTGTTCCGGGTTCCCGCTGAGTTTTGCATGATTTTTTGCGCCGAGACTTCTTAAAATATCTATATTATCTAATCAAATCTCATGCATATTCTATTTAAGTATTTGATTTTACGAGTATTTAAATCTTGTTTTGATTTAACTAAAAATTAATTAAAAAAATATGAAACAAAAATTTGATTAATTTATTCTTAATAATTCGTAAGAATTTAGAGAAATTTAATCTTTTCAATAACTTAAAATAAGTTTCAATCAAAACTTCAACACCACATGTGGAACACGTGACAAATTACTAATTTTCTTAAAAGTTTGTTTATATTTAGATGATATGGGTGCACAGAGTTATGACTAACGTTTCATATCAACATATATTAAACTATTTAGAATGAATGCAAGCACTTTTAACCATGTTCTATTTCAATTCACAAAAACAAGAAAATGACTGAATATATTTTCAATTTCTCATATCTTACTTTATAAAACAGATGCATAAAAAATGCAAGAACAACCCACACAACAACAAATCAAATATCATGTCGTCGATATGAACCATTAGAGGACCGACCGGCCGTGACCCAGTCCCTGATTCAAAACAAGTCGTCAAATTATTATTGGCACAAATACTCACCAAAAAAACTACCTCGGCAACGGCCACTGCAGCATTCATCATGAAATTGGCAACTCTCGTTAGGTAAAAGACAACATTTATCAGAGCTGCAGGCTGAATTATTGCAACAGCGGTCATGTTCAGTGCAAGAGGATTTCGGTGGGGAGCAACATTGACCAAATTTGCAAGATGATCCACTGCAACAGTTGGCATTCTAAGTGCAAGAGGAACCTGCTGGAGAGCAACACTTACCGGCGGTGCAAGTTCCATCACAACAATCCCCATCCAAATTGCATGAGGAACCCATTTGAGCGCAACATGTACCATTTTTGGAAGCTCCACTGCAACAATTTGTATTCAAATCACTACAGGTTCCAAGTTGGAAGCAACACTTACCATTTGAGCAATCTCCATCACAACAATGATCTTTTGATTCGCAGGGGGAACCAATTAATTGGCAGCATTTACTAGATTTGCAAAACCCGCTGCAACAATCCGTGGAAATGTTGCAAGCGGATTTGAGTAGACCGCAGGTCTGTAATTTGCAATAAGCATTAATCCCAAAAGGATCAGCCGTAGCTGCTATCGTAACTGTAAAAGTGGCTAGCAATAGTACTAACACAGAATTCTAATGCTTCTTGGACCTGGAATCCATATATATAATATATATTATCACAATTTTCTCTCTTTTCCTTGCAATTAAATTCAAGAGGCAATGTGAATAAGAATTAATGTACTTGTGACATACATGTATAAGAATTTTATTCATATATATAGGTTTTCAGAAACAATATACACTATATGGAGTGTGTGTCTAATCTTATAATGTGTGTATTTCTTCTATTTGTATAGCATCCCGAAACACAAACAAATTAAAGAACAATAACATTGGGATTTCTTGTAAGATCAACTCCCAACCATAGTTTTCTCCTCTAATGAAACTTCTTAATTTGAAGGACAAGATGAAGAAAATTGATCTTACAAGAAAAAAGATGAAAAACCCAATCCATGAAAAAGCTTACAACCCAAAAGCCCAAACATGTCTAATGGAAAAGGCCCAAATATTTTTCCAACAAGGGCCAGAGCAGCAGATGAGCTTCACCTATCTCAATTCTCAACTCCAAACCAAAATCAATCATGTTCCCAATTTTGCTTCCTTGCAAATAATCTTTCATGGCATTGAGCTAGCTGTAACAACATGTCCAATGATTATGATCCCAAACTTATGCAAACCAGGCAGGCTGGCATCAAGGAAACAGATTCTTGATCATTGCTGTGAAAATTTGTATCTATGTATTTGTTTGATATACTTCATATTTTACATTCATGTCAAAGCCAAGGATGTTGTTGATGATCATGAATCATGATATATATATAGAATCAGACAAGATGGGAAAATGTCCTTTGCTTTGAGACAAAGCATAGAAGAGTCAAAGGAATCTAATTATATCCCTTAAGATAAAAGCTGATGGATATGTTGGAAAAACAAAACCTGGAAAAAATATTGACAGATGAGAATGTGGGTTAAATTTTGTTTTTGTGGCATCCAAGCCATGATTTTTTTCTGACAAAGTATTTTCCTTACAACCTCGGCCTCACCCTGGAATTTTCATCAGCATTTTGCAGCAGAAATTGCAGAAGACATGAATTTGAAACCCAACAACCATCGTATTGTCTATGATCTATCAACACTTTTGCCTTCTTTTTTGTGCTTTTTCTTAGCCACTTTTTACAATAGTTGCATAGTGGTGCATTACACAACACCAAGCAACCCCAAAAAAAAAAATGTGCATGAATTGAATTTCTTTTTCCAAGTCCAAATTCTTCTTTGGACTGACTCACTTTCTCTCAGCCTGCTTTTCTTTTCTTTTCTTTTTTCTTTTTCATTTTTTCCCCACTTCTTTTTTCCTTCTTTTTTGCATTTGCATTACATCAACATATCTCCTTTATACAAAAAATGATTGTTTTTAGGGATGTTCATTTGCACAAGCTTTGTAGCTTTTGATCAGAAAAGGGAATTGCAAGTAAGCAACCTTCTTTTCTTGACATGGGCTTGGCCTTGTCATGGTATAAATAAATAATAATGAGATTGAGTGCCCAAACAGGCAACTATTTCACCATTTATAGTTGATTTTAAGCCCAATCCTTTTCAATCACTTCAAATTTAATGAAGAACCCAGAAAAATTAGAAGGAAGTTATGTAGTTAATGTGATTCTTTTGAGTACACGTTATAGCTGGATAATTGAATCATGCCTCCCTTCATGTCAAATGTCTCTACAGAAAGAAACAGAGTGAAATTTGATGGGTTGTTGAATTATCAATTTATCATCCAATTACAGGACAAAATATGTAATTTATGGAAAAAAAATGATAAAATAGACTCTTAAAAATAATATAATATGGTTCAATAATTGAGAAATCTATAAAGAAGGCAACCAAGAATCTTATCATTAGACCCAAAAAAATCAAGTTTGGGACAAATTATGTTCACCAAAATCGTCCTTTGAGGAAGAAGATAGCAACACCCAACAGGCAACATCCAATAAGGCATATTTTGATTCATATATCTAACTTTATACTAGGAGAACAAAGTTTTTGCCAATATGGAGAGAGTTCAGTGCAAATCATCCTCAATCCCACTTTCTACATTCTATGTCCCATTTTCCCCTTCACATTATCTTTCATTGTCATTCTCCTCCTAGCTAGCACTTTCCATTATTATGTCTCAAACCCATCTATGGCACCACAAATTCTTCTCTCCTCTTTTATTTTGATACACTATTCATGTCCAAAAATTTTAGTCCTAATCTAACAATTTAGTATGACAAAATATGTAAATGTGTATTTTAGTCGAAAATTTTAATATGAATCTGACCATTCAAAATAACGAAATATATGTAAATATGTCTAAATTAAAGAGTTCAGATATCTGTCGCTTTTATCATATGATAACAATTTACGCTAAATTTTGACACACAAAAGATGAATGAATGTATATATATTTGGGTTGGTACAAAGTTGATGCCTAAGGGAGGGGAAGAGAGGGTCCAAGAAATTCAAGTATTTGAGTGGACATTTCCCTCCTTTTTTTCTCATCTAGGACTAGGATTTTGACATAAGATGCTAAGCTATATGTTCAATAATTCAATGGCACATGCAACACAAACTCCTTTTATTTCTAGACTCACTTGCTCTTTGAAAATGTTGTCCACAAATCTTTTCAGCTTTATTTGTGTTCTTCCTTTAGGCCCCATTCTTGGGAATTAATCAATACATTTTAACTAACTTCTTCTTAGCTTGGGGCCTTATTTGTTGCTTGCCTTTGCTTTAGACTTTGCTTAGCCCTTTGCCCATGTTTATCAGTTATGCACATGCTTCTGGTAGATTGAGACTTCTCTGATTAGAACCCACTGATCTTTATAAAAAGGTTAAGGATTTTAATGTCTTAATCAGTTGGAAAACTAGTCTTTGAGCTTTGAATTGTCACCCAATTGACTCTAAAATATCTTTAGTTACAAATGAACTGAATTTAGGTGTTATCAATGATTTTTTCTGAAAGATAGAGAAAAAACCATTATTGGTTTTCTTTTTTTTTTCTTTTATGATGAAGATATTGTCTAAGGGAAGTAGAGACAAGTAGACCTACCTGTTTGATTAATTAACACATCTAATACCCTTAGGAATAGAGATATTTAGATGTAATATAATTTCTTTTGCAATAATGATAATTCCTATAACCTACCAAATAACTGAATAATTAGTCTGATAAATACTAGCTAATCCCCATTTTAAGTGGGGAACATCCATGAAAACTCTATAACTCTCAAGGGGTAATAATAGGTTTGCCACTAATAAGTCAAAGATCTCCAATCCGATATAATTAATAATTACATATTCTTACACATGGATATAGGTGATTAAATTGGTGAGTAATGCTAAACAATCCGCCTATTTGACCTGTAAAATGTCCCGTCTAACGTGACATTTGAAAAAATTACTATAATTTCTAAAACCCTATTCAATAATACCTTAAAATCAAGGGATTTATCCTGCAAACCATTCTTATTTGTAACTAGGAGCTAAACGTGAAATTAATTTGTTATTCTTAATTATTAGACGGGATAACTGGTGTGGTAAAATCAGGTCAAAAAGTTTTTTTTTGTTTGGTATAATTTTTTTTGGTAATTCAATCAAATTCATGTATATCCAAGTTCGAAGGAAAAAAGAGTCTTGTGTATCCTGTCAAGCTTAATTGCTTGCAATAATAATTGGGTTGGGCTTAATTGATTCAAGACTGAATGCTAAGTTTGTGTGTCTAGTTAATTAAATTAAACTTCTTTACTTTCACTTTTAAATTTTTAATGCTCTAAGATACATGAAATGATTTGACTTTCCCTTTTGTTTTAGTGATGGAGAAAGTATAAATTTTTTACTTCAAGCAGTCTTCTCTCCTTGTAAATTAAAAATGAAATGATTTCTCTCATCTGACAATGAAAAGTTCTCATTTAAGCTTTCTTCATCGAGAATTGCTTTCAAAAGATACTAACAACTCCATGGATTTATATTAAGAAAAAAGGAGAGCATTTCATTTTGATGGAACTTAATTTACCTTATTAATTAATCACTTAATCAATTGCTATCAGAAAATGACTTGTTATTCCCCAATTGTCGACAATTCTCTGTTTATGGTCTCTTATCAAATTAATGACTGATTAAGAATTAAGATAACCAATTCAATTTAGTCTTTTCTTTAAAAAAAAAATCCCATCCAAATCCCAAAAATAAAATAAAATAAAATAAATTCAACTTGTCTATTTTTGATTTTTTTTTTCCCAGAATTGAATTTAGATCATCTTTAAGGTACATAGGTACCTCAAAATGAAAAAGGGTTTTCGTTTTAATACATCAACAATGGCTAGATATGTCTGCCCATGAGACATGTCTTCTTTTGGCATTATCAAACATCGTTTTCTCCAAGGAAAGCTTTAGTTCCATTGATCAATGACCCAATTCTAATTTCTTTTTTTTTTTCGTTTTGCCAAATTTTTCCGTGCATTGATCCATGAATGATCCTTCACCAAATCATGGTAGGGCAGCAATACACATGTCCAGCATATGCCAAGGGCCATCTCTTGTTTCTTTTATGGCACATTTTTTTGGGTTTTGCTTTTAGAGGCCGGCAAGCAATATCACAAATGCCTAATCGCATTAAAACTTCGGATAAAACAGTTAAAATCTCTATCTTGAGGCTGGAATTTTACTATAATTAATCTCTTGAAGAAACATTTGTGTGTGTATGGCCGTCTCTTAGCAGCCTCCCAAGTCTCAACCACATATAATATACTATATATATTCACTCAAATCTAACATTCCCTATCCTTATTTTTATCACCCATGTATCAAAAAATATAAAATATAATTCTGATAAAAAAATATATAATATAATTGATATGATAATTGATCGGAAAATTGAAAAGACCAATTGTTGAAATAAAAGTCGCAAAAATGCTCGATTTATGATTCAATCTTTCAGTTTGATTCAATTGAGGCCAAACGTTCCAATTTCAGCTCAAATAAGAGTCTGACGTGATTATTAACCACTAAGAAACCGACACATGGTATTGGGAAATGCATTCTATATCCACCATGCCCTTAGTTGAGTAGAAATTGGAACGTTGATAATGATTCGACTAAATTAAAATATTAAATCCTAAATCAAGTATTTTCATAAAAATTAGATCATTGTTTAAACATTTAGTATATTAAAAAACCTAACTTAAAATCTATGAGTATAAAAAGTTGGATGCTATGCTGTAATTTGCCAATGAAGCATTTGATGATGTATATAGTATTAATCTGTAAAAGAATCTATACATGACAAAAGTTTAATTGTAAAGGGGGAAATATATAAAGTGGAAGTAAGTAGGCAGCATGCTAAAGAGGGAAGGGAATTGCTTTTGGGAGGAAAACAGAATGTTTTAAATTCCATGGTGACACACAGCTTAGCTAATAGCTTAGCTCCATAATAAGGCTCCAAGGACCCACAATCACAAAAAAGCAAAGGCCATCTCATGGCCGTACAATCTCAAACTTAGGTTATTTTAGGGGGCTGATTTGCCTTGACAAAAAGAAGAAAAGATTGGGAGGAGCAGCTTCAACTTCACCCAAATTAAAAAAGAATTAACTAAAGAAGAAAAAATAGAAAGAAATTGAGAGAAAATAATTGAAGAGTAAGAAAGAAAATAGTTAGGGACAAAAAGGGGATGGGGCCATAATAGCAAAGGGGGCAATTAGGTATATGATAGTATAAGAGAAATTTACAGATGCCATATGATCACTAACATGGACACATGGGAACCAATTTTTTTCCCACTATGCAACAAATAATCATTCATCATTAAAAACACAAAACATAGACACCACCTTTTTGTCATTTTTGCTCATTGAAGGTCAACTTTCATTAATCCCCCATCTGGTCTGGTCCATGTCCATTCTTTCACCCTTCTTCTTCAATGTATTTATCTCTACTTTAGTCTCCTCTTAAATTATTTTGTCCCTCACACCCCCCAACCTCTCTTAATTACATGTTTGTAAAAAGTTAAGTGTGCTGTTAATGATGTCAAGTTATCTGATTTTCCCATCATTCCTTTCTCTTCACTCTCTCACACTTGTTTCCTTTTATTTATTTTTTTTTTTTTTGAGTTCTTTCTTCTTCTTCTTCTTCAAGTGGATAAACATCAATGTTTTGTTGAGTATTCAATTGTCACAAACTTGATTTGTTAAACATTTTCATCGAGACATATAGATGCAAATATATATTTTAGAACTCATATTAATCTTGTGGGTAAGCACTATGATACTAATATCCCTACTAGTACTAAATGAGCTTATTATTTGCAAAAATTAAAGTATATGATTTTAAGTTGTTCCAGCTTATGGGTTCGGGAAGTTGCATAGACAGCTGCCTCCATTGGTAGACTCACCCATCAAAACTAGGTGTGTGATGCGACTCAGATTCAGATTAATCAGAGTAAAACTCTGAATATCAGATAGGGTACCAAAAAAATAATAAACTCTTAGTTCCAATAATTAATGCTCAGGTTCGAGCTACATGCATTGGTGGCCCTCTTGAAGGTTTGAATGCAATTGAAGGACAACACTGTTTTAGTAGTCTAAAGACGCACATCTTGCTCTAACTTATATTTAATTTTCCCAAAATATTCCACTGGAAAAAAAGAGTATAAATTCTTGATAAACCATATTTTTTTTTGCCAGAATGATAAACTATATATATACAACAAAAGTTCCTATATATATAATTGTAAACTACATATATATTGTAGGATCTCCCTCTTTTCACTTATTATACCAATAAATACTTCATTATTAATTCTTTATTTTCAAGTATTCTATCTTTCTTTCAGCCTATATATAACCTATATGATTATGGTATTAGGCTAATATTATTCCTAAAGTGCAAAGGAGGATACTTAATTACTAGGTATGTAACCTTTCAAAATACATTAGTATTTTTCCCTCTCTATAGTATAAAGTAATTTTTTTTTGAGAGTTACAGTATAAAGTAATTATATATGATAAAGCAAATCTTTGCATGTACATTTGTGCAATTACGTATGAAATTTCCCACCAAACTAAACATTATACCCTAATTAATATTGCATCCACTTTATCCTAAAATAATTCATTAAATTTGCCGAAAGATTGATTTACAACATGTTAAAGCATGTGGCATATGAACATTTTCCCTGTAAATGTGGCAATATTGCCACAGTTGCTTGAAGCATGCTAATATATATGTCGTGCAAACCAGTTAAGGTTAGAGAATATATATATATATATTGATGTGATACTCTTTTTTTAATATTAATTATACTATTTAATTACTAGAATAAGGATTTTAATTAGTTTAATTTCATGTTGGTTTGCTACCGTTAAGGATACCGGTTTTAAAATAAAGCAAAAGACTTTTCAATGATACTTCCAAATTGGATTCCCACTTAACCCATGATGTTAAGGAATTCAAAATTATAATTATTAATCTTATAATAATTGACTAATAAACCACTTTGAATCAAAAAGCCTATTTACAAGGAAATGGGCATGAAAGTTATATAAAATAAAATAGAAAGTAGTAATAATAAAGAAAATATACTATATATTTACCGTACAATAATACATTATTGGCTTGAGCTGGATTCTAGCTGACATTAAATTTTATTTTATGCCTAAATTGATTCATAATTGGACACGAATTAGAGAGATATATATAATCCCTTTTGCAAATCAAATGAAATTGAGTTGGTAATAATTGTAGAATCTTGCATTATTGGTTATAAACTTCTGTTAATTTAATGGATTAAATTTAACAACTATATATATATCCAACTAAGAAAGATCTTTTCTGAACAATACTAGTACCAGTACTAGTATAATTTTTATGAATTAGGGGCCATGGGAGCTTAGATCTCTTAAATAAGTTAAAAGCTTTTCAGGTGCAAACCTGGAAAGTAGATAGGAATATTCCATTGCTTGTTTACAGTCCAAAGAATCAGAATTTTCGTAGGCAAATATCAGTTCAGGAGAGAATCAACTTTTTTTTTTTCTTTTGGATGCCATCTTTTAATTAGATGAAAAAAAATTGAATTTGATGATCACCCAGATCGACATCTGGCAAAAGTAATTTGTCACCACATTCCTGATATTAATTTTTTTTTATACCAACAAGTGGTTGATTCAAGTGGTTTGACACTTATTCCCCTTAAGTAAGGTCTCGAGTTCGAGTTTTATGAATGGAGAAAACCATTGTTGTGAGAGCTTTACCCCCATAGTGAATCAACCCGCCTCGAACAAGATTAACTTGTAAATATACCCAAAAACTTTTTTTTTTAGCTTCCTAACTCTTCAATTATTGTGTACTTGATCGCAAGACCTTGAAACCCATATACATTCCAATTCCAAGATATAATCTCTCATTTAAGGAAGTTTTGTAGATGAATTGTGAGCATACAAAACTTTTGCATTGAAAATAGAATCATCTTATCCGCGAATGCCTATATATTAGGTCAAGTAGAATAAGTTTGATGTACTTTAAATAAGTTTTCAGACTCTATTCTTATAAATGGAGAAAATAAAAGTTAAAAGAGTTTTCTGATTTAGATTCTAACGCAATCTAACTCTGAACTAATTCTAGAATCTAATATGACTATCAGGATACTTATAAAAAAAAATATAGAATCATCTCATTGTAAAAATGTCAATCTTCTCAGCTATTTTATTGATACCAGAAGCAATCTTAATTTGAAGGAATTTTAAATACAACATGTTACTATTTTGCAATACAACATATACCTAACTTAATTACAGTTTGGGCATTGGTGACAAACTTCATCTGCACAAGATGCTCCTCCCTCCAAAGGCAAACTTTTTATTTTTTATTTTCTATACATGCATATAGAAACCAACTCTATTTGGATGAAATGACAAAATATCCTATTTCACAAAAAGATTCTCAATTTAATGTAAATTTAGGTAATTTCATCTTTCATTTTCAAATTTGAAACTTAATTAAGACCTAAATTTGATGAAGAAATATTGATGCTTTTAATCATAAGCTGTTTAATTGGGACCCACCAAAGACAAAACCTTATACTAAAATATGATATATATGATGTGATTGATAATTAAAATTTGGAAGTGCATGTTTTTGTAGAAAAATTATAAGTCATGTTTTCAAACAATTCATTTTTCAACTTTGGAGCTAAGTCAAGGTTTCTGTCCATGGAAATATCAAATAATTTGACTATTGTTACCCACCTTTTTTTCTCACTTGTGTCCCTCTCCCACACAACAATCATGTCAACATAGATTGTTAATTCAATCGGATAGAAATTTTGTTTTAATTCTTTTTCATTAAAGGGTAATTATTTGATACATTGTCAGTGTAAAATTTGGACTCCACAAGCGGGGTGAGGAGTTGATACTTGTCTATTTTATGAATTAATCCATTTTATGAATTAATTGAAATTTAAAAATTTCAATCTAGTTATTAGGGGACACATGTCACCCTTTTAAACTCGTACGTGCAATCTGCTAAACTCCACTGACAGTGTATTGAATAATTTTTCATGGTTAAGGGTAAATCAATACTTTTTTTTTCTTAGCTAAATATATAAAATACAAATATATTTGAGACTTATTTAGGCTGCCATGAGTTTATTTAGGCTAGCATATTTAATCTTATCCAAATTTATTTCATGATGAATACAATTTCTCCAACAACCCAATATCTTGTTGTGAGATTTTCCACTTTCTAGTGTTAGGAATTCATATAATTTCACTCTACTAACCCTCAATATATATATTCTTTGGAAAATATATTTAGGTAGAAGAATCATTAAAGCTAAAAGTTACTACTAAATTATGAGGAATAAATTAAAAAGAAACTATAAAATATTATACTCAACCCAAAAGTGCTTTCGGAATTTTCATGCTTCATGCTTGCAATTAAAGCTCAAAATTTTAGTTCACCGAATCAGATATAATCAAAATGCTCTACGTGCCCATATTTTATCGGTTATTGCTTCTATAATATTATTCATCATGAAATCCAAACGAATTTTCAGAAAATCAATATAAACTTTACTTCTAAGTTCTAATAGACTAAAGATGAATTCTCTAGCCGTAAAAATGATAAACTCAAAAATTGAATAAGCATGGCTAATCTGGAGGTTCGCTGTAGACCGAAAGTCCACATTGAGCTTCATGCGCCAACATCGCCAAACAATCTGCACACCGGTTACCTTCCTAAAGAAATATGTCTTATCTCGACTATCCAATCACCCTTAATGAGCTCTAAGCAATCCCTTACTAGAGTATAACATGGATGAGAATTAATCATAGAGTTCTAAAGGAAATGAACAACAACTGCCGCATCCAGCTCAACAATTAATGGGGCACAGCCACGTTCCCTTGCTAACAACAAGCCTTGGCATACACCCCATATATCAGTGTCAGCTTGTAGCAAAAAATATATATATATTTATCAGTGTCAGCTCAACACTACATCAATGTCATGTATAAATTTTAACCAATTCGAGTCAAATTGTTAAAAAATATAAATTGAATTATCACATTGCATTAAGTGAAAAGTTTATAGGTAAATCAAGGGTCATTCAAATTGTACATTAAGCCATATATATTATGCGAGGAGATCTTCGTGGCTCTGAATAATTTAGTGTCGAAGTGGAAAGTGGAAACCATAAATTGACAGCAAATTTAGGGTACTATATATAATGAAAGGCAATATTTCAGTTCACCATGTGAAATCTATGTGATTTGCCTCATAAACATTTTATAAATCAACTGATTAATTAATCTAAAGTCAGAAAGTTGGTGAATATATACAATTGGCTTAAGGTCAAATAAAAATATTGAGTCAGTCTTTGCAAAATGTGTATAACTAATTATAGGAAGTCTATACTCTATAGCTTGGAATTGAGAGTCCAAAAATAATAGTGGACCCCGACCATAGGCTTAATTTTCCCCCCATTTTCACACTTTTTCATGCCTCTAATCTCTTACCTTGATCATACTTACGAGAAAGGAAAACCAAAAATTTATAATAAAAACAAACATTTGTTCACCTTTTTCATCACATGTCTAACAAGTGCCCTACCATCTTCTTTTTTTGGTTTCCGCTGCTCAAGAAAATATTGAAACCTTTAAAGCTTTCTAATTTAATGAAAAATTATTCATGACTATAAAAATAATGTAAAGGAAGATGAAGCATTATAATCACAATCAGCAATTTTTCATGAAAGTTTCTGAAATTCAAAAAATCTGCAAAAATATGAAAACCCATGATGAGGAATTGGCTTGATCTTCAATTAATCAATAATCTATATATATATTCATCAAAATATTGAAATTTTAATAAGACAAATAAAAGATATGCTTACCAAAATATGAATGTTCTTCATAATTATGAAATGGGGCCTTGATCAAAATTTATTATATTTGAAAAAGAGGAAAATAAAATATGGGTCCACAATATAAGATCTCAAATATTTAAAGAAGATGGCTTAAGATTATAGTTCTTGAGGAGTTTGAACACTTGGATTGCAGTTAAGATGACAACAAAATATAGCCATAGCTAGCTTTAATTTGTAGCTTCGGCAGCTTTGATTCTAAATACAGCCCATTGAATCATCATCATCATTACTTAGAAACTGAGATTATACTCCAAGATAATATAATAATTTAGGAGATTAACATATAATCATATTTTAATTAAGATTATTAAAATAATGCACACTTAACCACAAGAAAGACAATGGAATGGCATAATGAGCATCACATGCACCACTTTTGAGAATTAAGTATTATAATTTGAGTGGGGATTTGAATTTTCTTTTCTTTTCTTTCTTTTTTATTACACCGAATTATTTCCTATTTATTTAACTTAAAATTTAGTCCCTCCATTAATCTTTCCCTTTCCTATTGGAAGCAAGATTGGAGGATTAAATATGGACCACCCACTTTTTTAATATAACAAAAACAAAATCATAATAATAAGCTCTCAATGAGAAAGAGAGAGGTGGGTTTCCCTTTTTGACTTCTTCATAAGTCTCTCTTCCCCCAAATTTGGCAGATTACCTGCCAATTAAATTATTACTTGGTTTATATACAAATGTAAGTTATTTTTATCTTAGAAAACTTAATTCAAACTTTTAATTTTTGTTTTATGGGAGTACGACCACCGACTCTCTTGCCTTTACACCTAATCTTTAACAACCTTATTGGATGTTTACATGTTTTCTTTCAATGTATTTCTGTCAATCCCATGGCTGTTCTGCAATTTATCTCTATGATTGACAACCTTTTTACAATGGACTAACTTTCTATTTTTTATTTTTGTTGTATTCTGATAGTCACATTGAATTCGAATCATGAAATCGAGTTTTATTGAACTTGGAATGATATAAGCTCTCTTTATTTAACGATTATTTTATTCATTTACAAGAAAGTCGAACGAGATCTATAAAAAATATCAAGTTCATTTTACGATAAGATTATTTATGCTATCATAAACCACAATATTTTTTTACAACTACTTATATCCAACGGTTATCATTCAAA
Source organism: Corchorus olitorius (assembly GCA_001974825.2). NCBI lineage: Eukaryota > Viridiplantae > Streptophyta > Magnoliopsida > Malvales > Malvaceae > Corchorus > Corchorus olitorius. The sequence continues at coordinate 22,536 of AWUE01019404.1, forward strand.
TCAAGTCCACATCCAACAGTTTTAAATATTGGTAATGTACAAAAGTAGTGTGACTAGAAATAGTACGCCTAACATTGTCCTTCATTTTAATATTACTAATCTATTTCAACTCTATTCTTCATTATCCTATATATTGAAATGCATGCATGGAGTAAAACTTTTGATGGTGCAAACATTGTGTCATGCAAATCTAACAAACAGTACTCTTTTACTGTAAATCTATAACCTTACTACCTTAGTACAAGAAAGTGACAGGAATTACCAAGAGTTTCTGAAAACAGTGAAGTGGACTCTCTATCTCCAATGGAAATATAATAATTGTACCATATACATATATTGATTAATTAACTATATACATATATCTCTGTTATTTTTTTGGTCTATGTCCTTATCTTTCCTAGTCCTAAGGAATCTATATAATCCATATATATAAACTTATACAATATAATTAGTGGGGTCAAATCTATTAAGCCTTCAAGGTAGGGCTCCTAGGGTCCCCCATGGCTTATATATATTATGGCATTTTAAGCATTTGGGTGAATATAGAACTTTCCTATTTGGTGTTTAAGCCTTGAATAGTCTAATGATTCATGATCATTTTGGTTGATATTGGTATTATTGGCACCAACATTATCAATTTTGGCTCTCAATATTCATGTCATTGTATGTTTTTTGTAGTCAAACAAAAATTCTCATTCTAATGGCATATAGATTAATTACTTATTCCAACAATTGCAATTTATCAGAAATGAACTGTATATATAAAGAAATGAATAGAAGAAGAGCCTAATATAACCTATTCATTGATCAAATATTGAATCCTATTCCAATTTTCTTTTCATTCAACACCAACCACCAAAAAATGGAGAGATTGAATTGATGGAATGGCCCAGCAATTGAATGAGGGCAATGAGGTAAAGCAAAGGGTACTACTGAAAGGGTTGCAGGCTGCTGAGCACCGACTGCTGCTGCATGCACCAAACTAGCCTGAGTCATAGATGACTTTCTCCTTAAATTTTGACCTATTTCTGTTTTTTGTAGGTACCCCCAAAGTCTTCAGTGTCCTACTCTTATCATCTGAGTTTGAGTGAGTAGTTGGGACTTTGGATTTTGCTTTTTCCTTTTCTTTTTCTTCTTCTTACACTTATTATGATGGATTCCTAACATCATTCCTTTTTCTTTTTTGTATTCCTAACATTTTCAAATAGGATGAATCATGAATGTGAAAAATCTGAATTTATCTAAGTTTCCTATGCTCTGTTGCCAGAGGAAGAAAAAATTGTAGTAATTGAATTCATTGTATGTATACTCAATAACAACCTTAAATCACTATTTCTATTTTTTTCTTCTTTTATTGGAAAAATATATAGAACATTATTTCATCTTTAAAGTCAGGACAAGTCGTTAATCCTTTTAGGGATTTACAAATCCATTAAACTTTCATTTGCCTGCTAATTTTTGGACTTACGAATCATCTGATAATAAGGGTTTATGGTAACTCGGATCCAAATGTTTTCCGCCGTGAGTTCAACCCTTTATCACTTTGGTGAACTCCAATCAATAAAATTTCTAATCCTATCTAAAATATTCAAATCACATGGAGAGATACTCACCTTTGTTTTATACATTAAGCTATTTCCCATACTTCATCAAAATCTTTTTTTTTCTTTTATTGGAAAATTTATAGAAGATTATTTTCAGGGCAAATCATTAACCTTTTAAAAATTTATGAATCTATTAAACCTAATTTACTTGCTAATTTTGTGGACTTCCGAATCATCATCCAATAAAAGTTTATGGTAACTCAAATCCAAATACTTTCCACCGTAAGTTAAAATCTTTACCACTTTAGCGAACTCCAATGAATAAAATTTCTAATCCTGTCACATGGAGAGATATTTTGCCATTTCAATATTTCCACAAAACCAAACAAAATTAAACTTTAATTTGCCACCTTCCTAATCTCTTTCTTCCTCTATTTCTCTTCTCCAGCTAACTAAATATTACCCACATAAAAACATGCATAATAATCAAACAAACACAAGTTTCTAATTCTTCACAAAAGATTGGATATTACTTATGGGAAGCAATTAAGAATCTTATTGCCAAAAACAAGCAAAGTTGTTATCAGAGTAAAATAAGTAGCTTCGTACAATAAGAAGTCGACAATTGCCCGTGGTAAAGGGCAAAACAGAACCTTGCCAAAGAGGACTTGCAGAAGAAATAATAGAGAAAAAAGAACAGTACGGGTAAGCGTGAAAAGAGAGAAAGATATCAATGCTACTTTTATTTTTCCTTAATTTTTCTGAGTATTTTATATATTAATCTGAGAACTAAAGCAATGTAGTATAAAACAAACCAAGAAAAAATGCAATTTCAGGGAATTTTTTTGCAGTGTCAGAGTTTTCTGTATAAACTTTATTGTATTTTAAGCTATCAGAAAAAGACCTTGACTCTCTGAAGATTTAATGTCATTAATGGAGTATAAAAATTAAAAAAGAAAAAAAAAACCCAATGGCGTGATTAAAGTTCTGTAACATAAAATGTGGAGTTATAATACAGGTGAAGTTGGCAGGTGAAGTACTCTGACTGTAGAATATATTATTATGAAAATAAAAATAAGGCTAAGCTAAATTTTATAGTTTATAGTACTATTATTTATTTTACAGAACAATATTTGAAGAAGAAGAAGAAGAGTTTCATTTCTAAAATATTGGGTTTCATTTGCTGTCATTTTCTTTTAAAGAATCAAATTTAGAGAGAATCCCCAGATTTGTAAAATGATTTTCTGACAAAGGGTTTTTTTCTTTTTCCTTTTTAATCTTTTGGGTGGAATTGTATGCTTTCTAATAATAATATTAGTATTATTTTTGAAGAATTTCAGTTGCATATAAAGTATTGCTACTAGCATACTACATGTGTATTTGTGCACATGTACTATTTTTTTTTTTTTGTATTTTCATTTGGGACAAGAATTGATGAGATCTTAGCTGTTGGATCTGACAAAATTATTGTTTGGGAGTTCCAGTTGGGGATTTTACTTGCTTATTTTACTAGAATGTTTGAAGGAGTTAGCTGGTTAAAGACAAAAGAACCCTATAATATGTTTAGCTTGAAACACTTGGCTAGAGTTTTAATTGACACTTTTTACCATGAATATTTTAGGTTAAGATTTGTACTAGGTTTGATGTTTAGAATAGCTATATAAGGTTAATAAAACACTGAGGTTAAAAACAAAATTCAAGATTTGAGATCCAATTATTTAATCAAGTTTTAAAAAAGGGGTTAATAAAAGGTGATCCTTTGAGATATTCTTTTTGTTTCCTTGTTAAATGAAAGTTAATACTATTAGTAATCACAATAAATAAAGTGATGATCATGATACAGATTAATGCTTCTTAGTTACCTCATTTTAATTGTCACACATTTTATTGCTGTCCACCTCTCAATCTGTTTTTGAAGTATTCCCTTGTCAAGATACCTCAAAATTCAAAGACCCTTTTTAATAATAAAAAGCCAAGATTAAGCCTCAAGATTACACCTTAATTAATACTAAGCATTTTTGTAATGTTGAAGCCAACTTATCATAAGCTTTGCTTAATGTACAAATAGTATTATTGCACTTAATCAATAGTGTTTTATATATATGCCCATCTTACTATTATCAATTATCAATTTAAGTTGAGTAATAGTGAAAAACTAAAATTTATCGCCCTATCTTAGTTCCAATGATTAGTATTCGATTATTACTCTTTACTTTTCAGGAAAAGAACACGTCATTAACATAAATTCGATTAATATGCAATAAAATGCGAAATTCATTACGAAGAAATCATCTTCCATTGAGAATTACATAACTTGGGGTATGTAAATCATTGAGAGAAAGAGATGTTTTTAGTGCTTGGATTGTATAATCTTGTACAGTGTGTGACAATGTGAATACTATTTTAAGGTAAGAATTTTTGAAGCTTAAAACATAGCAATGGGTTAGAAAAGGACGGCGGAATTGAAGGGAGACAGACAGACAATCCCACAAGGAGAGAAGAAGGGTTAAAAGGAATTTCTTAATAAAAGTTTGAACAGAAGAAGAAAATTTCTTGTACAAGCTTTTTGAGCAATCTACACTATAACTTGAAGAATAAGCCAAATCATAGAAATTGGCAAAGAAAAATCAAACTGTTCATACTTCATACCATTTAAAAAAAACAAATAAAGGAAAACAGTAAGAAGATATATGTAGATTATTATTATAGACTACTAGTAGTAGGATTTTTTTTTTATATAGTGTTGTATAGTGATAATAAAGAAAGAAAATGGGTTAATTAAAAATGGAGCTTCATGTTTGATTTTCTACAGTTGGAAGCTGTTTTAGTCAAAATCCACATCTCTAAGTATTCACATAGCAGCATGGTTTTGTCGGGTGGAAAATCCCTCTCTTTTGCTTCATCTGTCACTTTCCATGTTTTTTACACAGCAAGCAAACTGAAGCAATAAGGAACCAAAAAAGCCCACTTAACCGCTTAAACATGAACAGTTGATTCTTTAAAAAAAAAAACACATAAGAGTAAAAACTGAGAAAAGGAGAAAACATTACATTACAACGATTATCAAGAAAGTTTAGGGGTTTGGGGAGAGGTTAAAAGGAGAGAGAGAGAAAGAGAGAGAGAAAGAGAGAGAGAATAGAAACAAGAATGAGTTGAAAAAAAAAAAAAGCCAGATAAAGAGTGGGAATTTAAGATAATAAAAGAAGAGAGAGTTTTTGGGGAGTGTGTGTGTGTTTTGTTCATAAAGCAAAGGAATTTGCAAATGTCACAAGATTCTCAGGAGATAAAGACGATTGAGCAGTGGAAATGGTCCGAAATGCAAGGACTTGAGCTTGTGTCTTCTGCTCCTCCTCCTTCTGACCCTTTTAAAACCAACCCATCACCCCAAACTTCAATTCCTACAACTCCAGCAAATACTACTCCTTTGAGAGAACAAAAACAGGACACGACTTCTCAACAACAGCAAACTCAAGCTGAAGCTCAAGAAAGAAGAGAAATGGAAAGTTCTTCTTCTTCTTCATCTGAGGCCAAAAAAGATGGGAGTAATAATAATGGTGGGAGTGGAAATGGAGAGAAGCCAGGGGATGTTTCTGCAGTTGGGTTTGGGGAACTATTTAGATTTGCTGATAGTTTGGATTATGTTTTGATGGGAATTGGGTCTCTGGGTGCTCTTGTACATGGCTGTTCTTTGCCTATCTTCCTTCGTTTTTTTGCTGATCTTGTCAATTCTTTTGGTTCTAATGCTAATAACATGGACAAGATGATGCAAGAAGTTTTAAAGGTTTAACATTTATAAGTTATAATCAAATTTCCATCTTTTTTGAGGTTAAAGTTTAAGAATTTTCATTTAAAAAGTAATAAAGTTTTTTTCCCTCTGTTTTTGATTTCTAGTATGCATTTTACTTCCTTGTGGTGGGTGCTGCAATCTGGGCATCTTCATGGGCAGGTTAGTTCATAATTGGCAAAAGACACTTTTTTTCAATCCATTTTTCCAGTTCAAGTTTCTGGGTTTTTTTTTTTAATATGAAACTTGAAGAAAAGCTTGAAAATTTGGGTGCAGAAATATCTTGTTGGATGTGGACAGGGGAGAGGCAAACAACAAAGATGAGGATCAAGTATTTAGAAGCAGCTTTGAATCAAGACATTCAATATTTTGACACAGAAGTTAGAACATCTGATGTTGTGTTTGCCATCAACACTGATGCAGTAATGGTCCAGGATGCCATCAGCGAGAAGGTAAAGCGAAACAGAAATATATTCTTAATATATTCTTCCAAAAAAGTTTCATTTTTTCTTTTTTTCTTTTTGGTGTCAAATTAAACTCTGGTTTTTGGCCTTTTCTGTTGCAGTTGGGTAATTTCATTCATTACATGGCAACATTCGTGTCTGGTTTTGTGGTGGGTTTCACAGCAGTATGGCAATTGGCTTTGGTCACACTTGCAGTTGTTCCTCTCATTGCTGTAATTGGAGCAATCCATACCACTACATTAGCCAAACTCTCTGCAAAGAGCCAAGAAGCTTTATCCCAAGGTGGAAATATTGTTGAACAGGTAAAAAAAAACAATTTTATGTCTGGTTTGGACTTTGGACTCTGTTTCTTCATCTGGGTTTTTGCTAATTCTTGGTTAAATTGCAGACAGTAGTTCAAATTCGGGTTGTTTTGGCATTTGTTGGTGAATCAAGAACATTACAATCCTATTCCTCAGCATTGAAGATTGCACAAAAGATTGGTTACAAAACTGGGTTTGCAAAAGGAATGGGATTGGGGGCAACTTATTTTGTTGTCTTTTGTTGTTATGCTCTTCTTCTTTGGTATGGGGGTTATCTGGTTAGGCATCACTACACCAATGGAGGACTTGCCATAGCCACTATGTTCGCGGTTATGCTTGGTGGATTGTGAGTACTCTGATTTTTTTGCTCTGTTCTCTCTGTTTTGGTTGGGGAACTATTGTTTTCTTATAAAAAGTTATACTTTTTGATTGATATATAGGGGTTTGGGACAGTCTGCACCAAGTATGTCTGCATTTGCAAAGGCCAAAGTGGCAGCAGCAAAATTTACCGAATCATTGATCACAAACCCGGTATCGATAGGAATAGTGAGTCAGGTTTGGAGTTGGATTCTGTTTCTGGTCTAGTTGAACTGAAAAATGTGGATTTTGCATATCCATCAAGGCCAGAGGTAAAGATCCTTAACAATTTCTCCCTTAGTGTTCCTGCTGGAAAAACCATAGCTTTGGTCGGAAGCAGCGGTTCGGGTAAAAGCACGGTGGTTCCCCTCATTGAGAGATTCTATGATCCTAGCTCAGGTACACTATGCTGTTAATAGTTTCAACCTTTGTTATCAACAGCATTAAAAATCTTGTCTCATTTGAAGTAAATACTAAGTAACATTTTATGCCAATCGACATTATTTCTGCTGTTGGGTTCATTTATTCCTTGTGGGCATGTATTTTCTTGGAGAATTTATGCTGGTAGAGAGGAAAATCTCAGCTAATTAATGTACTTGAGCAGGTGAAGTGTTGCTAGATGGGCATGACATAAAGGCATTAAAATTGAGATGGTTAAGGCAACAAATAGGGCTTGTGAGCCAAGAACCTGCTCTATTTGCTACCACCATTAAAGAAAACATACTTTTGGGTAGGCCTGATGCAAACCAAATTGAGATTGAAGAAGCTGCCAGGGTGGCCAATGCCCATTCATTCATCGTAAAGCTCCCCGACGGCTTTGACACTCAGGTTAGCCAGTCTCAGATGGTTCATTTTATATCATCAGTTTAATAATTTATTGCTACCAGGCTGTATACTTCATCAGGATTATCTACCTTCTGCAGCACTTGCATTACATTAAGTGGTTGATAATGTCTGATATCTGAGTACAGCTTAAACGCATAAATTCGGGTGATATAAGATAGTAATTGGATGATATTAATGTTAGTGATGTTGCCTAAATACTGAACTATGCTTGTTAGTAGTTGATTAGAAATGTATCATAATAGCCCAGTTGAGATGTTGACTTTAGGGCAGTTGGGGAAGGTGAGGGAATGAGTAAAGTTGGCACTAAGGAGGGTGGGATTTAATCATGGATCTTGACCGGGTGGGATATTATTTGGTTGGATTTTAAATGCTCCATAGATGCTTCATTTGGTCAACAAACAAAACCTAACTTACATTTATTATTTTATACAATTTTTTAAAGTCAAAGTAGGATAGTTTTTGGCCATGCATGCATTTGTAAGAAGGTAACATGCTTCAGTCAGCAAAGCATGTGCAGGAATAAGACCAAATAACTTAGAATGGGGAAAGACCAAGCAGAGAGAAAAGAAAATGGGGATAAAGGACAATAAAATATAGAACCCTTCCAAAATAAATAATTGATGAATGTTCTATATTAGCAGGAATATAGAAATCAACTGATAATTCAAAAATGACTGTGAGAAGAATAATTTGTTAAAAATTGGAAAATACTAATTTCTTTGATGCCTGAGATAATTAGACAGCCTTTGAAAAAAAGGAAAATAAAAGAGATGTGGTTAACTTGAGGGATTTTTCTCTCTCATGAATTTGACAGACTGTAATATCTTCAGTTAAAAGATACTCCATGTATGAATAAGAACAATCATCCATTAAAAAAAAGAAAAAAAGAAAAAAGAAGAAGAAGAAGAAGCTTGATAAGAACAATCAGCCAACTTTAAAAAAGAAAATTGATGCACAACCCATTCTATACAAATGGATGCTTAGTTAAGTTAATGTGCATGCCACTGTTAGCAAGGTTAAAAGAATTTTAGTTAAATATGTAGCCTGATAAAAATCATCATGAAAGCATAAAGCAATTAAAGTTAATAATTTTGAATGACAGGTTGGGGAGAGAGGACTTCAGCTCTCAGGTGGGCAGAAGCAGAGAATTGCTATAGCCAGGGCAATGTTGAAAAACCCGGCAATCCTACTCTTGGATGAGGCCACTAGTGCTCTGGACTCTGAGTCAGAAAAGCTGGTACAAGAGGCCCTTGATCGTTTTATGATTGGGAGGACAACTCTTGTCATTGCCCATCGCCTTTCCACTATTCGCAAGGCTGATCTTGTAGCTGTACTCCAGCAAGGGAGTGTTTCTGAAATTGGAACACATGATGAGCTCATTTCCAAAGGAGAAAATGGTACCTATGCTAAGCTCATTCGAATGCAAGAGATGGCACATGAAACTGCCCTTAACAATGCTAGAAAAAGTAGTGCAAGGTAGCTTCCACAATTCTGCATTTGTTTGTTAATAGAAGTCTTAAAATCTTTGAGAATGTTCCTGTTATACCTAAAATGATACATGTCAATCTGACATAGTTTTGTCATGGTTCTTCTACAGGCCTTCTAGTGCCAGGAGCTCAGTAAGCTCACCAATTATCGCCCGTAATTCTTCATATGGCCGATCACCATATTCCCGCAGGCTTTCTGACTTCTCTACTTCTGATTTTAGTCTTTCCCTTGAGGCCTCACACCCTAATTACCGAATGGAAAAGCTTGCTTTCAAGGAGCAAGCCAGTTCCTTCTGGCGCCTTGCAAAGATGAATTCTCCTGAATGGGTTTTCGCCTTAGTTGGTTCTATAGGCTCTGTTATCTGTGGATCCCTTAGTGCTTTCTTTGCTTATGTGCTAAGTGCTGTTATGAGTGTCTACTACAACCCAGATCATGCTTACATGATCAGAGAAATTGGAAAATACTGCTATCTGTTAATTGGACTTTCATCAGCTGCCCTTATCTTCAACACACTACAGCATTTCTTTTGGGATATTGTGGGAGAAAATCTCACGAAACGAGTGAGAGAGAAGATGCTGGCAGCAGTGCTGAAAAATGAAATGGCATGGTTTGATCAGGAGGAAAATGAAAGTGCTAGGATTGCAGCAAGGCTATCTCTTGATGCCAATAATGTCAGATCAGCTATAGGGGACCGGATTTCAGTAATTGTGCAGAACACAGCACTCATGCTTGTTGCCTGCACTGCCGGCTTTGTTTTGCAGTGGCGCCTTGCCCTTGTCCTCGTTGCAGTCTTCCCTGTGGTTGTGGCAGCTACTGTTTTGCAGGTTTGTAACTACAATAAATAGGTTATAGTTTCAACTTAAGAACATGTATGTCTTGTTTGAGCAATGCCTTTGGGCAATATTTACCATGCATCTAATTATTAACTGTATTTGTTGGGTTTTCAACAGAAAATGTTTATGAAAGGTTTCTCGGGCGATCTAGAAGCTGCCCATGCCAAGGCCACCCAGCTAGCTGGAGAGGCAATAGCCAATGTAAGAACTGTAGCTGCCTTCAATTCAGAGAACAAAATTGTTGGCCTTTTCTCCACAAGCCTTCAAACTCCATTAAGGCGCTGCTTCTGGAAGGGACAAATAGCAGGAAGTGGATTTGGGGTAGCTCAGTTTGCACTATATGCTTCTTATGCACTTGGTCTTTGGTATGCTTCCTGGCTTGTGAAGCATGGGATATCCGATTTTTCAAAGACAATCCGAGTCTTTATGGTTCTCATGGTCTCTGCCAATGGTGCAGCTGAAACATTGACTCTTGCTCCTGATTTCATAAAGGGAGGACGAGCCATGCGGTCAGTCTTTGATCTTCTTGACCGTAAAACTGAAATTGAGCCTGATGACCAAGATGCCATACAAGTTCCAGACCGCCTTCGTGGGGAAGTTGAACTAAAGCATGTAGACTTTTCTTACCCCTCACGTCCTGATATCCCAATATTCCGTGATCTCAATCTTCGTGCCCGAGCTGGAAAAACTCTTGCCCTTGTTGGTCCAAGTGGTTGTGGTAAGAGCTCAGTCATTGCACTTGTACAAAGATTCTATGAGCCCTCATCCGGACGAGTTATGATTGATGGAAAGGACATCCGGAAATACAACCTCAAATCCCTCAGAAAACACATTGCAATAGTTCCACAAGAGCCTTGCCTCTTTGCTACTACCATCTATGAAAACATTGCATATGGCCATGAGTCAGCAACTGAGGCTGAGATTATTGAGGCAGCTACACTAGCCAATGCCCACAAGTTCATATCTTCATTGCCAGATGGTTACAAAACATTCGTGGGGGAGCGAGGAGTTCAACTTTCTGGGGGCCAAAAACAGAGAATTGCAATTGCAAGGGCTCTATTGAGGAAAGCAGAGCTTATGCTGCTTGATGAGGCAACAAGTGCCCTTGATGCAGAGTCTGAGAGATCGGTCCAAGAGGCTCTAGACCGCGCCTGCTCAGGTAAAACCACAATCGTGGTTGCTCATCGGTTATCAACAATTAGAAATGCTCATGTCATTGCAGTGATTGATGATGGGAAAGTTGCAGAGCAAGGATCCCATTCACATTTACTTAAAAATTACCCTGATGGGTGTTATGCCCGCATGATACAATTACAAAGGTTTACACATAGCCAAGTTGTTGGTATGACATCAGGTTCAAGTTCTTCAGCAAGACCAAAAGATGATAATGAAAGTCAAGCCTAGTGAACTTTAAGAAACATAGTAGAAAAAGAGGAGTATATCCCATATACCCCTTAAGATTTTTTGGGTGTTTACTCTGGATTTAATGTTTTGATATAGTATAATATATGTGCATTATCTTTTTCTTTTTCTCACTTTTAACCCTATATATGTTATCTTCATGGATCTTTCTAATGAAATGATAATGACAAAAATAGTTCCTTGATATTGAAATAGATTAATATATATACTATATGTTTCTATCAGAAGATATCATAAAGTCTGAGGATATGGCAAGGACTGATATCTGAAAAATAATTGAGGGAAGGATAAAGTGTGTGTAAAAGCAAAGGCCAAACATTAATATGGCTGTCAAATCTTGCATGGAATCCAGCAGATATCCACGACAATTGAATAGCTTTCATGCATGTTAGAATCCAATCATTTTCACAAAGTCTTGATCACATTCACATAGCAAATGGATAATCAAAATGGGCAAGGGTAAAGGCTTTGTGGTTGAGGAGCTTTTAAAGAGGAATGTACACGGTTTGGCAGTTTTTTCCATCCATCACAATCAAAACTTGAAGATGGATTCAAAGCAATTATGAAAAAATTATCCCCATCTTTGAACTTCAAATTGGGTATCTTAATATATTAATGAATTAGAAGTGGGGAACAAAAATAATTGAGTTTGTTGCACATGTGCAATGAATCCTTTTAAAAGAAGAGATAGCAACTATTAAAACAAAGAAGTAAAAAAGAAGAAAATGGACAAAGACCCTCCAAAAAGGAGAAATTATGAGGAAAGTCATGCATGCTAATGCCAACAGCTTCTTCAAGGTTCAGCCAATAGCAGATAGTAGTGGACAAGCGTGAGGAAGAAAAAAATAAAGAAGAAAGGGAAACTTGAATGGGAAAATGACAGAGAGATGATAGTGTTGGCTCATGGCCTCATGGGATACTATGTGAGCCAAGTGGACCCTCACCTAATCTCTTTGTTGTTTGTTGAAAGAAATTATATATGTTAGTGGCCACAGATTTTACTAATGGGCCTTTTGCTAGGAATGGGCACTAATTGGTCTTTGGATTTTCTTTCAATTTTTTAAAAACTTTTTGGGTTTGGAATTGGAGGATGACACTCTGCAAAAATGGTACTGACTGCAACTCATGTTCCTTTGTCTATATTGGAAATGGTAATGACTAAAAACAAGAGGAGAGACATGGATATCTCTATCTCAAACATATATATGATTTTGATACTCTTCTTCTTGGCTCTGCAACATTTAAAACAACTCCCATATGATTACAAATAGGAGATGCCAAAATACTCTGGCCTCAACCATGGAAGCAACAGAGCTCATCAATCATAACTTTACTGCAGTAAGGATTTTGTAGTTTGTTGGTTACAGCTTTATATTATCCTTAAGCCTCTTCAAAGCTTGGATAATGTGCCTAAAAATGAGAACAAAACCAAAATCATAACTGAAACACAGGAAAAGAGACAGGGCATTTGCCATTTGTTATGTCCAGTACATTGGGCAACCCCATGACTTAAAAAGTGCTATTTTCCTCCACTCGAGGGCAAAAGCAGAAAGAAATCAGATAATGCTCCACTAGGAAGGAAAGAGCCTTGAAGCTTATAGCTATCCTTCCATCCATCCAACAAAATTTATCTGATTGAACATCTCAGAATATAAACTATGCTCCATTGCTAAGCAACAGGATAGCATGGAGGCACTTTCTATTTCTAGAAGGAAAACACCAAGACGCAATATGCAGCAACAATTAAAACCTAACAAAGTCCCAACAACAGACAAGCAGCATACATGCCATGACTCTGCACCCCTGAAAGAAATCTTCTCCTTATCTTTAAAAAGAAAGAAATGGAGCAATTATGTTGTATATGTATCACAACTATCTTTCTCAGAAATGTTTTCTTGTCCAATACTGCTAGTGCTAGATAACACAACAGAGAAGATATAATGTATCATAATAAATACACTTTGTCACTTTCCACTATCTTTCTATCTAAGACCACTAGTTTGAAGGCACGTAAGTATTCTTCAAGCAACACAAATAGAAGAGGGTAGTAAATAGTGGCAATGATAAGCATCTTTCATTCCAGAATTCATCGACTCCCACCACCAGTATCGACTACTTTCTCATTAAGAAACAAAGCAATCGACGGGACGCTTACAGGACCAATAAGTAAAATTTTTGTCATCATCATAAGAATTAAAAACCCACCACATCGACCTAACCTCTGACCCAACAGTCAATACTTTTTACATCCCTCTCCTATGAACCAATTCCACTAGGAATACAGATCCTAATAAATGGTTTAGGATAGAAAAGTTCAACCACTAAAGACTCCAAAGTCCAAACTTGACACATCAAGTGTACAGTCACGATCTTTAGCAGGACCACAATGGAGGTAGAATAATAAAACAATGAGATATAAGATTATCTTGTATATGAAGAAAGGGTAAGTTTGTCAACATGGTATAATCTGTAAAAGATTCAGAACTTGACTGAAAAGAAGGATAACAAGATCCCTTGTACTCACTATCTTCATCCACATATATTTCATACAAAATTTTAGTGACACCAAAAAACTAAAGAAGAAAGCAAACACTTATCCATACAAGCATTAGCATAACGAAAGCAAAATTGGTTTATTGTTACTAAAGCAGTAATTGTAATACAGTCAGTTGTCCCTGAAGACCTTCTATAGAACCAAGAAACCTTGGTCAATTAGGAGGTGTGACTGTTCCCATTGATCGCCTGAATGATATACATCATGGATAGAGCCAAAATTAGGAGTGCTCACATTGACATTAGCGTAGGTCCATTATCTGGCATTCCCATCCCAGCAGCTAACTCTGCATCAAGTTGAGTATGCGGTGCAGGCCCTGACATTAGCTTCAAACTGCACCCAACAAAGCATAACTCAATAACACATCCTTTCCTCTATTAACAAATGAATTCTCAGAATTATTTTCTACATATTTATTCCATCAACATATTATGCATTATCATATTCCTTTTGCTAATACACAGTACAGCACTAATCAGCCATTGGATATTCTATCTTGCTATACTCTTTTTCAGAATCATATTATGCAAATTCCGAATAGAAAAACCAAGAAGCTAAAAGGTTTAAGAAACAGGACGGAACCCAGCTCACTTTTACATGAAAATTGAATTGATTCATAATGGTTCCACCGAATATCTACTTAGAGTTTTAAGTTGCAAACGACTAAGAAATGCATCCTTCAGCACTGTGCACCAATTAAACTATGCCTCGACGATTTTGAGAACATTTACACTACTAAACATGGAAACAACCAAAATTTATTCTTAACGGAAGACATGATATTAGCTTAATTCACATTATGCATGAAACTTTTCTAGCAATTGACAGAGAAACATAGCCTAAAGCAATTAAATTAAAAGGTTTGGAAAATGGCATTGCTCACCGTTTCCTGTGACGTTTAGTCTTGAAATGTTCATCCCTCACAGTAGCATTAGCAAAATATCGGCTGGAAACATAAAAGCAATAAAATTTTATTTTAAATACTCTATATAAAGAACACGAGGAAAAAACTAGAGTTTATGCTTCTGCTTCTAATGTTCCCCCAAAATTTTCAATTTTGTAGTAACAATAACAGCAACGTAACCAAATTAAACAATTAAAATTGATAAACAATTAGACTTACTCGCAGTGTAAGCAGTAAAATTGACCCATTCCAGGCAAGTCCTCATCGCGAGGCAATGGCTTGTTCTCCGCATCACACTTTTGCAGCTCGTCATAAACGGCATCGTCACGTGAATCGGAAAATTCTCAGTCAAGGAAGAAAAAATACGATGCGATAAAGTAAAACAGACAAAAAAACTTTGATCATAAACTGAAGAAAATCGCATTAATTGAAAATTAGAAGAAAAAGGATATCTTTGAGGAGGAACTTGGTGCGGCGAGCTGTTTTATGAGAAAATCTTCGCTTCTTTACTTTTCTGCTTGGACATTTTCCTCCCATTTTTTCCCCTTTACTGATTAAATTACTTTGAAGGAGCTCTTGATTCTTTTTCCCTTTGATTTGCGATTTTGGGAATTAGGGTTTTGTAGTAGACACCTCGAAAAACCCTAGACGAAAGAGGGAATCAAACAGTTGAGGTGAGGCGGTGGTTTTGTCTATTTTTATTCCGGAAACGACGGCGTTTTCATTTTTTAACGGATTATCCAAACTTTTTTTAGAGTGTTAATTCTATTAGGATCATCCTAAAAAGGGGTGGTTTTAGGATTCCACTGAGATGATGCCACCTAATCAAATCTAATCAAATTTGAATCATCATCAAATCCTAATTTGCACCTTACCACACCTAATTAAATTTTTATTAATTACTTAACCTTAGTTAAAATTGAATAATTTTTTTAAAAAATTATTTTTAACTTACTTCTCAACTTTTTTGATAAATTTTATTAATTTTTTAATGAGGTTAAGTAATTAATAAAACTTTAATTAGGTGTGGTAGGGTGTAAATTAGAATTTGATGATGATTCAAATTTGATAAGATTTGATTAGATGGCACCATCCTAGTGGAATCCTAAAACCACCCCTTTTTAAGATGATCCTAATAGAATTTAATCTCCTTTTTTTAATATCTATAGAAACGGTATCGGTTTGTCTTGTGCTTTGGGCCTGAAGGCTCAAGCAGCCCAAAGAAAACAGTGTTAAATCAAATTCTAACGGATTATCCTAAAACTTTGAATTAAAAAAAAAACGGATTATCCAAAAACGCAAATTTTATGTTTAGGTGGAGACTTCGGTGCTCCCGTTGTGATGCTCCCACTTTTCAATGTGATGTTCCCATTCAATTCTGACCATTGGATGCAATATCTATTTTCCTTACCGTCGGATACTAAAAGATTTAACCTGCTAAACTAGTTTTAAAAACCTTTTGAATGAATTCGTATGTGGTAGTCCTCGTGATAGATTTTTACACCTTTTTTATTCAAACCGTTGATATCAACTACTTTTTTTACTTGATTTATTATTTTTTTCTCAAACTTTTTTTTATTTTTTATTCTTTTCTTCTCCGTTTTCTGACTTTCTGCGTTGAGCCCTAGATCACCATCCCAATATCAAAATCATCCTCCAAATGAAGCCAAAACAATTCACATAGTTAAATCACAAAATCTAAGGGAGTAAACAAAAGCTTCATATTTTAAAAAAGCTTCATATTTTAAAAATACTAAACATTAAAAAATAATAAGAAGAAAAATCAAACTTAAGTAATCAACATCAGCATAATAGTTTAACCATTTTCATACATATAGCAGATCTGAAAGAAAAAGAATGAAAAGAAAAGTTTTAAAACATCTAAAAAAATCGATGAAAAACACTTGCCACACGTACAAGACTGATGATTCGCTTTAGGACCGGAAAAGGGACAGTAAATGGCTTGAGACATTCTTCATTAATATCTTTCCAAGCATTAGAAATTTGTCGATAGAGTTCATCTATTGCTTCTTGTTTTGTCACCCCATATTTCATATAACATTGTACGCTTGTAGCTTCTTGTCCCCTAGTCTCTTTCTCATACTGCATAAAATAATTAATAGTATTAATTAATAGTATTGCATAATTAAGGAAATTATAAGCCAATGAAGATTTTGCAGAGACCTCATGTGTGATAATATCATCTATGAATCTATAGATTACAGAGGAAGCAGTGACGAGTTTTGGGTAATTGAGAACCCAATCAAAAACGTCTTTGGTCGCAAAGTTTCTGAATCCAAGAAGAGATACAACGGATAGCAATGGGATTGCTGAGGTAATCAATCCAACTTGCATGAACTCCTCCATTAATTGCTTTGGCTTCATTTGGAGGATGATTTTGATATTGGGTTGGTGATCTAGGGCTCAACGCAGAAAGTCAGAAAACGGAGAAGAAAAGAATAAAAAATAAAAAAAGTTTGAGAAAAAATAATAAATCAAGTAAAAAAAAGTAGTTGATATCAACAGTTTGAATAAAAAATGTGTAAAAATCTATCACGAGAACTACCACATACGAATTCATTCCAAAAGGTTTTTATAACCAGTTTAGCATGTTAAATCTTTTAGTATCCGACGGTCAGGAAAATAGATATTGCATCCAATGGTCAGAATTGAATGGGAGCATCACATTGAAAAGTGGGAGCATCACAACGGGAGCACCGAAGACTACACCTTATGTTTACACTGCGTGTAGTAGCGGTGCGGTAATAGTGTGATTGACACTGTTTAGTAACTGTACATATGAGATTACACTGTACAGATTAGATTAGATACTGTACAGATGAGATTATTAGAGCAGCGATTGAAACAAAGTTTACACTTAAACTCTATTTGATTCCAAAACAGTGATGAAACGATCAAATAGTGGTGAAACAGTCACAAATACACATATTTAGTCAATTCTAACGGATTATTCGAAACAATGTTAAATCAATTCTTTTGCTTTGGGCCTGAAGGCTCAAGCGGCCCAAAGAAAACAGTGTTAACTAATTCTAACGGATTATCCAAAAAAAAAACGCATTGTTTTGTAAAATTTTATGTCTTACATTCCATATCAAAAGTAAATTAGTCTCGGATAGGATTTAGGTTGATTGGGAAAAAAAATCCAAAAATAAAGAAGAAAAATGTTTGGACTTGAAGTTTGGCAATGGGAAGGTAGTAGTCTTCCATGTTGGAAAGAATATGTAAAGCAAATTCAAAGAACATTATTAACTCTTTCTCACTGATATATATCTTAACATGATAATGCCCGCACAAGGGCACCCCATCCTCTATGACTATGGGTGGGTAGCCAATTAACATATATATGATATCTTAACATGATAATAAGCTAATACCATGGTAATTAGTGTAGTAAATTATCTCTTAATCCATGAAAAAGAAAAAATAAACTATAGCCAAAGTAATGTATTATATATATACATGGCATTAGTACTCTAATTAGGTAATGTTATTTGCTTTTTCTTTTTTTTTTTTTTTAGAAAAAGAAAAGTTTAGGTGAGGAGAGGTTACTACAGTCCAAGGTCAGGGCATGCGACAAGTTTCAAATAGTCTTATAGACTTACAAATCATCCACCAATGAGGACCATCGGCGAGATTTGAACTCCAAATCTTTCAAGTAGATGTACGAAGTCTTACCAACTCATAGAATGATGAAAGTGAAACTTTTTCATCCATCTAGAGCATGAGATACATATTTTTATGTTAACTCAAACATATAAAATAAGCTGAAGAACAAGAATTAGACATTACTTAAATACTATATATATCATAAAATAAGTAACTAGTTCTCATTATCTGATGAGAAACAAGCAAAGTAAGTAAAAAGTACATAAAGATTGAAATAGTTTTACCTTGAGATATATAGGAGGAGAGAAATTGCATTAATTTGTGAAGATAAATTCCATGTGCAACCAAGATGCCATTTGTCTGCACTTGCACCTGCACCTCTCTTTCTAATATATCCAAAACCAAAACATTTCAACTTTTCAACAGCAATTCCTCAGATGGAATCTGGAAACTGTAGAGAGAAAGGTGCAGGTGCAAATGCAGATAAATAAAAAGACTTGGAGATCAGAAAGAACATTAATGCAGAAATGGGTGACTGAATTTGCAACTGCAACAAAACCCTAAAATCATATAATTTATAATCTACTCTAAGACCCTGAAAAGAAGACTTTCAAGTTTCAAAGGTTGAAGAGCTTGGTGGGGAGATGTGAAAAGTCAAGGTTTCGCTTTGCTTCATCTCATTTCATTTCATAACTAATAACTTCACCTGATAATCTAGTACACTGCCACCATGTGATGTGGTAAGCTGATCAAAGCACGTGGGACTAATACAAACCAGCCAATCAGGGATTGCCACATAAGGATCATGGCATCTGCTTCTTCACCCTCTTCTTGATGCTCCTAGTCCTAGTGGGCTAATCTGTATTTTCCATTCTGGGTTTTAAATCTTGACATTTACCCACTTGTCATTAGTCTTTGCTTTCCCTCTTGTTTCTTTTTCCCAATTTTTGCCAGAAATTTTGTCATTGTTTGCATTAACCCTTTGAGTTTTTTTTACTTATAATGTTAATCAAGAACATGATCATGATCATATAGGAAGTAAAACTATCATCATTACATGTAACCATCATTCTAAAACAATCTTGAAGTCTCTTTGGAGTTTTGCTTTTTTAAAATTTGGATGTTTGCAAAAACCAGTTTTAATGTACACATAACATTTCAAGTAATTTGAACAAAAAAAATATTGTAGGACCACTTTCATGTCTAAAATTTGATTCTTTTGGTGTTTCTTGTTTGTCCTTGCTTAAACATATTTCCACATACAAACGAAGGATATGCCATAGCTATCCCTTTTAACACATCAATTTTCATCATCACATATACAAGATGGAAACAAAATAAAAATGTCCCATTTCCTATTTAAATCTCTGTAAATTCATTTCTTACAATCTGTGAATCAGATTGTTAAAAAACCATGAAGATTCAACAAAATTTTCCATTCTTGAAACAAGTTGAGAAAAGTCATTTTTATTTTTGTTGTTGTTTCTGAAACAGAAATAATAACAATGGTTAAATTCATAATGGGTCTGGAAAAAATCCATGAGTTTGCCTCTACATGCAGAGTTACAGCAGGGGAAAGTGAGAGAGAGTGAAACAGAGGAATACATAGAGATGAATGATGATGAGTGTGGCCAAGTGGGCAGATAATTTTGGCTAAGAGAATCGCCGCCCAGCGAATGAGAGCAAGGAAAATTGATGGATTGATGGGGTTTTGTTTCTGATCAACAAGGGCTCATATTAATGCTTTGAAATGTACAATATATATATATATATATATATATATATATATATATATA
>AWUE01019406.1:0-21221 GCA_001974825.2 Corchorus olitorius
AGGGGAAATAGGATTTATAAAAAAAATTACAAAAGCACATTATGAAGATGTAAAGGCTGAGGGCTTGCCAGAGCCGATATGCCTCGAAAAGCCTTCAAGCAAACAAACTAATCGGGCTTAACGAGGGGGTAGTATTATGAGTTGAGGATGAACCTACAGGCCACACTGCTGGCAAATTACTTTACACAATGTACAAATAGATTGTTGCTCATGGTGCTCAGCATGAGACTGAACTATCAATGTTCATGCTTGACACGCGCTTTTAATATTCCGGGAAGAGGCGGTGATGTAGGAGGCCGACCCGGCGTGTTTGTCCTTGGGGGAGGAATGATCTGTTGTTGGTACATTGCTGGCATGCTACTAGGGCCTTCACCGTCTGCAGATATATTGTGTGCCATTTCATCACTCTGTGGTCTGTCACAGAATTTCATTGCCTTCAAGACATAATTGTCATCGTGGAGCTCAAATGGAGTGCTGTAAATAGAACAAAAGTAAGATTAAAAAAAATGAAGAAATGAACCAAAAGATGATTTAAGTATCTGGTAAGTTATAAATTGCTTTCCAAGTGAAGGTTATTATCAATGTATCAAGCTATAGAATAGACCCCACTCCCATGAATAGCCCCTTCTATATTTTGGCATTTCATGGTTTCCATCACGATATGACGCAACATGCTTGTCCTACAATAGATGTTTCTGACTCAAAATCCCCCCCCCCCCCCCCAATTGCTGTCTGATTGCAAAGGTATGGATATCTTACCTATTAAAGTCAAAATGCACCAGTTGCATATCTTCTGATATTTCTACCTCCACAGTTGCATGAGGACGTGTCTGCAATTTGAAGATGACAAGAGAAAAGAGAAAATTTAGAGGCCTCAGTATTATGGTAAGGATCCAAATAACTATAAGAACACATTTTGTATGTTTCAAGTCATATTCATGTACTCAATCGAGAGAGAGAGAGCAACAGATACAACAATGCAAGTGGAATATCAATATGAACAGTGTAAACACATGTAGAATAATGGACCCACAATATGCCTAAACAATAAAAATCTTGGGCACTATATGCCCAGCGCTCTTGAAAAAAAGTGAATCAATCAACAACATTATCAACTTTAGCTCTTTTCCACCATATCTAGTGCATTTAGTTGGTGGCAACCAAAACTTTCGTACTCATTGCACTATTAGTGCAGAAAAACCATCTCTATGAAACACTCTTTCAATCCTAAATAGGTATATTCATCCATATAGTGCATCTGTATCATCTACCCAGCAACCTGTTTATTTTGGTATGCAGCATATGCACGTCAACATGAACAATGGATTATGTGCTCAATCAATTCTAAACCCTACTATATCCAGCTGTCAAAGACTTTGATGATAGAAATCATTTCCTCTCATTGGCAAAAGTTAACACCCACAAACATCATGATAGATTTCTAACATCAACATTATACTTGCATCTAGACATTTATAATTGATGCTTCAAACCACAGGTAGCTCTTACTATTTCATTCACCAAATATAGGCTGGAATTGAATAACATATTAAAAAGTTTTATTACAAAGGGGTTCATTTTTCATGCAGTAATCAACATTAACCGCTAGCGACTGATTAACATTTCATAACTGTAGTTGAAGAAAAAAATAAGCATACAAATTGCTTAATATAGATGTAGATCTCAACAAACTCCAGTGCTAAGCCAAAAACCTTAGTGAAGGGATAATTGGAATAGAGTACATGGAAAGTTGACAGATCATACACTTCTAATTAAACGGAAATAATATAGAAAATTTAAGGTTTGGTCATAAATAAGCACGGCAAAAGTGATTTGAAGAAGCTAGGAAACTACAAATTTGCCTACTAACTAAATCTTAGCACCATAACTTCAATAAGGGGCATCTTAATTCCTTATTAGAATAAAAGACTTGAGAAGATAACAAACCTGCACCAAAATAAAAGGTAAAGCCACACCTCCGTTGGGAGCATTTCCTGAGCTGTATAATTGCTCATTTCTTTGTATCAAATTCTGAAGACCTACAAACTAAGAAAGAAAACACATACATGAATAAACGCTGACATGCAAAGGTACCAAACGAAACTTAATTCCTCAAACAACTTGCTCTTTCTCTAAATGTAGCAACTTGATATTTGGAAAAAATAGAGATTCTCAACCTAAGGCATGCCATGAGCAATTTACTATGAACATAATATGAAAAGCGTGATGTTCTAACCTGTTCCTCCAATTCTTGCAGATAGGCAGCTTTTTTATCAATCCTATTTCTCAGTGCAAGCCGTTCAGCCTGTGTTACAGTTAAGGAGCTATATAAAGCTCAATATTGAATCCTTTATAGCAACAGAAGATCAAACCTACTTTACATTTAAGACACAAAAATTGATGCTGTATTATCACCTTTAATTCTTCAATATCATTCAGACTAGTACGAGGAAGTCCCTTCCACTGAATTTCCTTTTTATCCTTAGATATAATATCCATTGCCATCAGTACATTCAGGGCATCATAAACCCGCCGCCGGATGTTTTTCTCGTCATACTGTTGCTGTTAGATTAAAGAAACAAAAGGAAGGTTTGATATATTGAATATCAGTCTTTCTTGGAGTAAAAGATGCAAGTGTACAGATTAAGAAAAATGGTACTAGCATGGTCAAAGCATAGCAAACCTGATCTGGTGATGCTACACTATTGCTAGGATCAGCAAATTCAGCTACGAGTTCATCTGCTACCTGAAATAATTCTCTCTCAGATATGGGCTTATAAACTAGATTGTTAATACATAGAAAAGAAGAGCAATCATTGACAAGACAGTAGAGGAGTAGTAAAATTGCCAACATAAGCAGACAACTTAGATATTTTCCAAATCTGTGAAACGTTAGAACTAAAGACATGACCCTATACATGTGCAAATGAGTGTTTGATAGCATGAAAAGGAAAAGCTATAAATTTGAGAATCCTACCCCAAAAGCACATAATGAGAGTTATGAACTGTGGCAATTGGCATGATGAAAACCCTACCCCAAAAGTACAAACTGTCAAGTTCACAACTGTTTTTTGAACTGTGGTTACCCAACAACCCATATATGTTAATCCATTAATGCAGTATTAAAGAAAAGGAAATATAGATTTTGCATATAATATAAGAGATAAAGAGTAAATCCAGGGAAAAGCCAGATCATTCTGCTAAAATGTATAAACCATAAGGCACTAAAGAATTGACTGTTAATAAGTCTACCAGAAACAAGAATCATGTATGAAAGAATGACTTTCAGAAACAACCTCACCTCATTGTATGTGGTTCTTCCCTTGCTTTCCACTTTTTCACAAACTGGATGAAACCAAGAAGTTCAAACAAGCAATCAAATAGCTAACCAGCAATTATTAACTCATAAAAGTGATCTATGTCAGGAAAATAAGCACATAAAAGACATTTTGCACTTGAAACAACATGTGATTGAGCTTTTAATACAATCTATCATCAAACATAACTCGTCAAAGATAAGAAAAAAGGGAAGGGGGGAAAAAACCTTTCATGCTAAATTGACGAAGTCCTCTACCACTCTTATCACCTCCCACTGCACGTTGACCTCTCTTCTTCTTTTTACTACTGCAAATGAAGTTGGCAATCAGTCAAATACATGCAATACTTCAGAATCATAAAATTTATTAGTCAAATATAAAACACCTTGGACTCACAAATGCAGGCCCCCGAATATCAAACCCTTCAACAACTAACACCATCTTTGCTAATTGTGGCTGACAAACAATTGTCAATTCTAAACATAAGGTGATAGTATTTACCCAATTCAAGCAGAAACAAATACAAATTTAAATCAAGAAAGCACAATTCAGGACTTTTCCTTCAATCTAACCTAAACCTTAAGCCCTTTTCTTCAAAAACCCCTCAACCAAATCAAGCATTAAAGACTATTATCATAGACTCAAGCTAAAATGGTATCCAAAAATTGATTTCTTAATATAAGAGGCACTCACCCGACAGCACCTTGAGATCCAGCATCATCTCCGTGAATATCGAGATGGTTCAATCTCAAAAAAGTGTTCTCACTAGCTGGTGTAGCCATAGCTTGCTCACTCCGGCTCGATGGAGAGCCAACGCTACCACTAGTTGAAACGGATTGACCTGAACCGGTCGTGCCCCACGACCTAGAAGCTCCTCCCTTAGTTGGGTTTTTCTCACCGCCATCTTCTTGGGGGTTATGGTTTTGAATGTGGTTACTCCCGGTTACCATACCTACAAAAAAAAAAAAGAAACCCAAAATCAAAAACTAATAATTCAGTGGAATTTGGGAATTTTGAGAGAAACCCAGAAGAGAACAGACCTTAATGAAAATTGGGCACTGGACATGAAGAGAATTATTCAATGAGCAAAATAATCAGTAATAGCTTGGGAAAAGAATATATATATATATATATATATTTCTATCTCTCTAATTCTATTCCTGTAAGGACAAAGACAAGAATTGAACTTTGAAAGTTAGGAAAGAGAGGAGAAATGGATTTTGTTAATGGGATGGGGAATGGAGCCAAATTGGGTTTCAGGGCTTGAAGAACTGTGAAGGTTGTGGAAAAGAGGGAAATTTTATTTTTGTGAGGGTTTGGTTTTTCTTAGCTTTTTTTTTTTTTTTTTTTAAAAACAATAAAGGTAGTGTTTAAATGGATTGGTCCAAAAGGGCCCAAAATTTGGTTTTAACTTTTAAGAATAGAAGATGCTACTTCATATTTGTTACTTAACTTCTGCCAACTAAAATTGTTGTGCTTTAACACCCAAAATCAAAGTTTGTTATTAATAATTTTACCTAATTCAATACCATATATAGGACTCTTATAATAATTATTGTTTGTTGAAAGAATTTATAATCTTATAAATGTTAGTTGTACTTTTCCCTTAACAAAACAAAATTTACAAGCATATATACCCATGTATATATCATATGGATGATATTTTTTTTGAAGAGATCATATATGGATGATATTAGTTTAATTGATGTGAGTTATTAGTTTAAAATCTTGTAAACAAAGAAAAAAGAATGTGAACTTTCACAAGTGGGAATGTCTAATCTTTCTAGTGTAGAAAAAAAAATTGGTATGGAACAAGAAAAGAAGAAAAAACAAAATTTAGATCCCCTTGGCTAGAGAATTGGATGGGTTGAATTGAAAATGGACATTCAACAAATTGGAATTGTTCTTAACTCTTAAATAATGTCTAATTTGATTCATAACTTACTTTAAAGCTTTTCTTGGTGTAAATCCGATCTAGTATTCTCATCAAAAGTTGACCTAACCAAAGCTTTTTACGCATGTGCCCAAAGTTGGTTAAATGGATCCTAGGCTCTTGTCACATCTTTATATATATGTTATTTAAAAGAAAAAACAAAGTTGAAATGTTGGGAGACTCACCCACCATAACCAGGTGCGCGACGCGAGTCAGATCCGGATTAATCAGGGCAAAGTCTTGGATACCGGATGGGATAAAAAAACAAACAAACAGTTCAAACAAAGTTGAAAGAAAACCAAAAGGCAATAATTGACATCATGTTTTTAGTCCTTAATTGACGATAAACATTATACATTTATAATTTGAGTTCCATTATATGTTTGTAACATGTCTGATTCCTTGTCTTTGATTCAAAACAATATCCTTGATAATATGAATTCAACCAATTCTATCTTCAGCATTGCTGTTTTTGGTTGAAAGATGATAAAATGAATTGAGATGAGGTGGTATAGTATAAGTGAAGATATTACTTTGTGGGAAACTTCGACTTCACGAAAAGCATACATAGTGCTGAAAAAGACTTTGTGATACTGAATCAGAGAGTACTTTACTGTTATAGACCAACCATGATTGAAAGTGCGCACTATAATTTTGCATTGCCTTTCTTTTATCTTCTTTCTTTTATTTTTACTCTTATTCGTGCTTTTTTATATAGTACTAATAATTTCCCACGTGTTCCACACGTGTGGTTGAAGTTTTGAGTGAAATATATATTTTAAGTTACATATTATGCAATATAATGTCAATGTTAATTTTGAAAATATTAAATTTCTCTAATTTTTTACAAATTATTAAGAATAAATTAATCAAATTTTTGTTTCATATTTTTTTGAATTACTTTCTAATTAAATCGAGACAAAATTTAAATATTCATAAAAACAAATCCTTAAATCCAATATGCCTGAGATTTGATTAGATAATATAGATATTTCAAAGAGTTTTGACGCCAAAAATCATGCAAAACTGAGTCGGGGTCCCGGAACGCGTTTTTAGCCAAAAACCATGATGGTAAAAATGATCCGAAAGATTTTTGCTCAATTTTTTGTAAAAAATACTCATAAAATATATATAATTCAACGCCAAAAAAATTGTAGAACTTTTCACGCTTTTAATATCGTTTTTCATATTTTTTCTGAATTAATTTCTATTAATTCGAAACAAAATTAATTCAAATACACGTAAAAATAAATCTTTAAATCCAATGTGGCTGAGATTTGATTAGATGAATAAAGATATTTCAAAGAGTTTCGGCGTCAAAAACCATGTAAATCAGAGCCATAGCCTCGGAACGCGTTTTTACTTTTTAGCCAAAAAAAAAACCGTGATGGTTAGTACACGATTTCGGCTAAAATTTTACAAAAAATGACCCGAAAGATATCTCATCAATTTTTGGTTAAAATACTCATAAAAAATATATAATTCGACATCAGAAAGATTGAAGGGCTTTTAATGCTTCTAATATTGTTTTTCCTTTTTTTTCCGAATTAATTTATAATTAAATCGAAACAAGATTCAGATGCTCGTAAAAACAAATCCTTAAATCCAATGTAGTTGAGATTTGGTTAAATGAATATATATACTTCAAGGAGTCTTGGCACAAAAAATATACAAAACTAAGCTGAGCCTCGAAACGCATTTTGAGCCGAAAACCGTGATGGTTAGTATACGATTTCGGCTAAATTTTGCAAAAATTGACCCGAAAGATTTTTTCTCAATTTCTATCGAAAATACTCATTAAAATATATAGTTCAACGCCAAAAAAATTGAAAGTCTTTTTTCACGCTTCTAATATCGTTTTTCCTATTTTATTTCCAAATTAATTTTTGATTAAATCGAAACAAGATTTAGATACTCGTAAAAACAAATCCTTAAATACAATGTGCCTGAAATTTGGTTAGATGAATAAAGATATATTTTAAGGAGTCTTAGCGCAAAAAATCATGCAAAACTGACACGGGACCCGGAACGTGTTTTTAACCAAAAACCCATGATGGTACACGATTTCGGCTAAAATTTTGTAAAAATTGACCCAAAATATTTTTTTCAATTTTTAGGCACAATACTCATAAAAAATATATAATTCAACGCCAAAAAAATTGAAGGGCTTCTCACGCTTCTAATATCGTTTTTCCTATTTTTTTCAAATTAATTTCTAATTAAATCGAAACATGATTCAAAATGCTCGCAAGAACAAATCCTTAAATCCAATGTGACTAAGATTTGTTTATATGAATATAGATATTACAAGGATTTTTACCCCAAAAAAAACATGCAAAACTAACTCGGGCCCCAAAATACGTTTTTAGCAAAAAAAAAACCGTGATGGCTAAAAAATCCAGCATTAAGGATGGCTTTGTCCTTTGCTTTTTTGTCGTGCTTCATTGTGAGTCTTCATATAGATTGTTTGACATTTGGCAATATGAGTTCCCGTTCTATTTGTAGAATTGTGCGATGGCTAGATATTAAATCAGAATTTGGCAATATGACATTTGACATGTAAATGCCTTCTCTTTATTTTAAAAGGCATGCATTTTGGTGTCTTATGCTCATGTTCTTCTAAATATCTCGACTTGTAAATGCATTTTTATAACAATAAGTTGCATTGTAATCTTAGACACAGCTTCCTTCCTTTTCTTTGATTGCTACATTAGGGAGATGAATAACTATGATAGCTGCTGTTACTTGATGGTGAGAACTTAGGAGGTTGATAATTAATTGAGTTTAATATGTAATTTACTCAATTCATGAGGTAGGTATATATATGTTTTATCTTGATAGCAACAATATTTATTCAGTATCTAGCATATATATTTATGTTTTTAATATGGTTCCTGTCTTGCTTTTTGTTGCATGAAGTTTGCCTGTTACCAATTACTGGTCTATTCATTATAATCCAAGTTCTTTCAGCTGTTTTCATCTTAGTCTGATCTAATATTTTTTATCATTCCAGTCATATTGAAGAACAAGTTTTGCAGAAAAGCGGCATGTTTACTAGACTGGCGCAACATTTCCCATTTGCTTTCAGTTTTTAAAGGAGACATCCTTCACCATCTAATGATACTTATGGAAATGACTTCAAGATGATAAATAAGACAGATTCTGATGAAATGGAAAATAAGGTAACTTTAGAAGGTAAATCTGGTGGTTTTGATGAATCTGAATTCTGAAGAAATTCGGAATGCACCATGATACTTAAAGTTTAGAAGGTGAAAACTACACTTGAAAAAATATCATTGGGCATATATGTGACCTAACAAAACGAAAATTCATCAAAACGAAACGTGTAATTTCGTTTGTGAATGCTGAATGCTCCAATTTGGATTTCAAACAAAGCTTTACCCTGCACTGTATTCAAACTGAGTAAGATCCATGTATCAGGTCTGAACAAAGCTGGATGCACGTAAAATAGTGCGGGGCTAACCGTGCATGGTGAGACAAGACGCAATACTTGCATACATCTGCAGTTGTAGTAATTGAACAGAAATTCTGAACCTGCAAACAGCTGCATGAGTGAAAAGAAATGCGATATAACAAAAACAGTCTTATGCGCGAGTGAGAAGAGATGCGATATCTATAAAGCCAGATCATTAAAAGAGACATACATGCGTGGCTCCAACTAAGCCCATATGCAGGAGAAAGGCAATTGCAGTTCCTTGAAGATCCCTACGTAGAAAAGGAAAAATACTTCTATTAAACAAAACTAACAAAAGGTTCAAACATTGAAACACATAAATCAGTGCAATTCTTGTTCTTACATGACCATAAGTTAAAGGTAGCTTTATGAACGGAGCTGGAAGTACATCAGCCTCTATGAGCTGGAAGTACACTGCTTGAAGGTGGTTAAATGAAAGAGTTAATAGTTATCACAAAAGAGATTTCCACAAGGATTACATTAGAAGGGGGTTAGATGAAAGTTAGTTAATTTATACCTGGATTAAACCGAAAATATTGTATCTCAGGGAGCACAGGTAACAGTTTACTCAAAGCTTCTTCTACTCGAGCCACAGAGCATGCACTCTCAATAAGCACTTGCCCTGTATCAACATAACGCCAGCCACCTTTTCTTTCCTACAATAGAAGAAATACTCAGGTAAATCTATGGCATGTAGAATGAACCGTAAACCTAATAAGATCAGCAATGAAAGGATACCTTAAGAAAGTTAAAATCTCTAAATTTAATCCTCCAATAACTTATAATATCTAAATTGATTAGAAATGTATCAAACTTGGACATAATTTCCTGTTGTACTACATGAATACCCATGTAAAATGGTGACACACACAAAGAAGAAAGAAAAAAACCCAAGTTACCTTTGTAGGTGAAGGAGCCACAACTAACTGAAACTGGTCAGTCAATTTTTGTATCAGGCCCCAAAAGTTGTGCTTCTCTTATGGTAAAGATACTTGGATTGTTTGCCACTATAGCACCATCTTACCAGCAGCATACATCTATAGCAAAGGTAAAATAAATTAAAGGTTAAAAAGCTTAAATATTCTTAAATAAAAAGTTTATTTAAGCAAGAACAATAAGAATGCCATGTCAGTTGATAAAAAGGTTTAATTACACGTAACTATTCAAAACAAAACGAAATTACCTTACACGTAACTACACTTCTAAAGTATCATGGTGCATATTTAACAAAACGAAAAAGGTGAAAAAATACTTGGGCATATATAAATAACACTGCAGTTTCTTGCCATTTTTCTTTCCAAAACAACAGAGTATTTACAGAGGAAAGATTGAAAATTGGAGCAAGCCTTTGAAATTGAATAAAAAAAATTTTGAAGATCAATAACAAATAGATAGACCAAACCAAGTGGTATATATCTTGAAGTACTAGACTGCAGCTTTCCTTAGAAAAACAGAGGAAGGATCAGCAAATCTCATGGAGAATGATCAAGAGAGGTTATCAGGCTCATCCCATGCAAAACCCTGATCGAAATTCTGCGAATAGGTGTAAGAATCATAGGGTACTTGCTGCGCCGGTGACTCCAACATCTTCCTCTTTTCTTTCTTAATCTTCATCCAAATCACTTTCCAATTAAGCTTGTTTGAGCCACTGCCAATGGCGGCGGATGATGATGGTGAGTCGACGACAGCTGCACCAACTTCATGGTAGCCTTGACCTAAGCACACGGTTTTGCACCCTGAATTGCACCGGTTTTTGATGTCCATTAATTGCTGTGAATAAAAAAAACCCAGAGTGATATATATATTTGAAAAAATTATATAGTTTGAAAAAATAGGGTTCTCAACATCATCAATATTCTAGATAATATAAGCACATGGCTCTGTGCTTCTCTAAAGAGTAATTGGGACTTGGATGTCTTTTTAAGACCACAATGGTCCAACTTGGCTAGCTTACCCATTAGAAAGGCTTAGAACCTTGTAGTGGCGTTTAAATTGTCACTAATTGAAACTTTCATCACTGAATTAATATACTAACATATTTGTGGCCTTATAAACGCCACTAAGTTTAAAGGAAATACTACACAGTTTATGAGGACGTTAGTGGTGCTTTAAGTGCCGCGAAAAGCATCATATTAGTGACGTTTTAAAAAACGCCAGACAATCCCCGACGTGTGCAACACCGGCGGAATTCCGACGTTATTTTTTTCGCCGGTACACTTGCTAGCGGCGCTTCAAAACGTCGCTAAAGGTCATTTTGAAGCGCCACTAATGCCCCTTTTTCTTGTAGTGTTGGTATCTTCCTTGAGCGACTAACATGGTTTTCTCATTCATTTTTTTTTTTGAATAAAATCAGAAAGTTATGCATGTGATTAATAATTGAAAGAGTACAATTTTCCCCCTTGAACTTGTAGCGGTTGGACATTTTGCCCCATGAACTTTAATTTTGGACATTTTGCCCCTTTGAACTTCAATTTTGGGACGTTTTGCCCCCTCAGGTTAACGACACCATCAAGATGCTGACCTTGGGTCGGGTTGGTATGACGTATTGCCACGTGGCAACGTCAGCATCTTGATGTTGCCGTTAGTCTGAGGGGGCAAAACGTTCCAAAATTAAAGTTCAGGGGGTAAAATGTCCAAAATTGAAGTTCAAGGGATAAACATCCAAATGCTACAAGTTCAAGGGGGGAAAAGGGTATAAATCGATTAATAATTAGGAATTCATTTGCACCAAATTCTCCTCTTGCCTATATGGTAAGAGGTTGAAACTCAGTTAAGAGAAATACTATCGAGTTTAAGACACCTTACTCTCGCTAAATAGATCAATTTTCCTATCTTCATGTAAAAAAGCCATTCATTTCGGGTACGCAAGACTGCATTCGGACCCATATGCATGTGAGAGGAGCTCAAGGGGATTTTAGTCTTGGTGATTTGCTATTATAAGCTACTATATACATCTTGAATTTACTTATGTCTTCCAAAAGAATACACCCAAAATGCCTTTGTATAAGGATCCCATTATTGATGGGGAATAATAGGAAAAGAAAAGCAACCAAGGACCATAAATATATACATGCTTTGTTACATCATGGAAACATGTCCACCATCTTCAAAAGCACCAACACACTTTAATAAAACACAAAACAGTGCAAAACACTCACAGATCAAATCGTGTCATTTCAGAATTTGGATTTAGAAAGTAAAAGAAAATATTGCATAAGCAAATTCATTACTAACAGTTAACAAAATCTAACTGAATTAAACTGCTTAATTGTATATACTAATTTTCCTAATTCAATTATCAAACAAAATTAGAATTAAAACTAGAAAGTTGTGAAATTTTTATGCCTTAGTAGCAAAAATAACTGACTCATGCCTAGCCCAATAATAATTAAATTATTATTTGCCCACTTGGCCCAAAATAACAAGAGTTAACGCTGGGCTTCGGATTGGGATTCAGCCCATTTTCATTTAAGAGTCGTCATCGAGACTCAACCTTTGTCTTTTACATTTTCACTTTCAGACGTTCGTTAAGACTCCCACTTCTCTCGACGGTTTTCTCCCTCTTAGGCTTTCTTCATTTTATCTTTAACCGGCGATTTCCACCGAAAACCTTCGCGATCCATCTTCTCCGACCGGCGATTTCCTCGACACTCTCGATTGATTTGACCGAGGCCGATTCCGGCTCTATTTTTGTGGAGAGCTCTGTCAGGTTCTTTCTTTCTCTTTCGATGCTCTCTTGCTTCTTTATCTCAATTGGCTGTTTGTTATGTCGCATTCTCAAGATTCTTCCGTCACTCGAAAGAAAAAACACTAGAATAATTTTAATGTCTTTTTATTCAATTTAATTGAGTTTTCTTCTAGCCGTAATTCATTGCTCGACGAGATTTCGGTCTTGTTGAATAAGAGCTTAGTCAAATGCGAGAATCTCTGTTAATTTTTCTTTGTAGAAACCCTAGAAACGCTTTCAATGTCTTTCGCGACTGCATGTTTCCCTTTTAATGTTTCCTTGGTGAATTAATGTCCTCATTTTTGAGTATTTACACTTTCTTTGCAGCTGTCAACTTGGCAAGAATATGCAGCACTTTATATTTCTCATTTTTGTAACTCTTTGTGGGGATATTATGTGGGGAAAGAGAGTTTCTCTTCTGATGGCATCCGCTCTGTTTGAAGGTGCTACAAGTGGTCCGCTGATTCATTTGGCCATTGAGATAGACCCAAGGTATAATGAAACTTGTGAGATCAATATCATGCTTATCTGACTGAGATAAGACACTTATGTTCATATTCACAGTTTTTAGTAGTGGTAGAAGAATAACTCGGGTGTTGTGGGAACCACACTGGCTTACAATTTTGCATGTTTTTCAGGGCTGCTATGGTAGCAAGTCGTAGAGAGTATGTTTACCTTGGTGGCATGCTTTCATCTGGTGCGTCCATCCTTTTCAAATTGCATCCTGCTTCTGCTATCTTTGGTGGTTCCCCAGCCCTCTTCATGTTTGAGGTGAGGATTGATAATTCAATATTTTCTGTGTTCCTTTAGCATTTGAAAAGCTGCTGCTCACATTCTTCTCCGCCCTTAACTGTTCTTACAGGTGCACTTCGGGCTTTTAGTGCTTGTGGGCTACATGGTAGTGGACGCACAGGAGATCCTTAAGAAGGCACACTTGGGTGGCATGGACCATGTGAAGCATGCTTTGTACCTTTTCACTGATTTTGTTGATGTATTTGTCCGCATTCTGATTATCATGGTTAGTAAGCTTGAATCTTTAATAGGCTTTCTTATATTCTTCTGCGACTTTCTTTGTTTTTAGTATGTTTTTAAAGTTTTCAATTGTGATAGCTTACTTCCTTTAATTTGTTTAAACTTTAAAGCTTTGTTGAATGAAAGAAAAAGGAATTACTGGATAATTTCTTTTTATTGTCAAATATTTACAAGTGGACTAAATTAAATGCGAAGTGTTTGTTTACCTTGGTGCTTTTTTATTGTTTTATTCTATTTATTTTTCTTAAAGGGGGAAATATAAGACAACATTTTGCGTCTCATCTCACTTGTGCTTTAAGAGTCTTTTTGGTTACTTCTTGCAGGTTCATGAAGATTCGGAATTGGTGCAAATTATTGCAGCCATAGATGCTTCTGCCTCACTCTTTGGTGTTTATGATGGTCGTAGAAGCAAGACTTGGATGGTACGGGTGATTTTTGTGATGATTGTATTGAGTCCTTATCTTGGTTTTCATATGAGTTATATGCACTCCGTTCCTAATTGTGTTTTTTTTTCTTTTGCCTCTAATTTATTTGAACTTTTTTTTTTAAAAAATTTTAAATAGAATTTGATCCAACTTAATAATCTTTAAGCCTTTTCTCCGCAGATGATTCTTTTGAGATGTTTAGGGGATTCACTTTGTATGGGTGAATGCTTAGGGAATTGAAAACTTTTTCTCTCTTTAAAGGGTTCTTATTTAGTAACTTCATAATATGTTTGTTTCATTTGTTTACTGAAATTATTAAGTCGAAGTTGATGTTGTCAGTTATATTTTACGGGTTTGGGTTATATTATTCTGTTTAAATTGAATGTGGCCCTGATGAAAGGCACATAGTTGGTGAATTGACTTGGCATGAAATTTGCTGTTGCGTTACTTCTATCAATTTTATGTTCTTAATTTGAATAGCCTATAGCCAAATAGCAATATGCTTATCATGTGCTGATGCGTCTTATTCAAGATTGCTATCCTTGCTATTGTTTTAGGACGTTGATTTGGAGCTAAGATGTTTGCAATTTAATTACCTTTCATTTTGTTAACCTTCTCTTAAAAACCGATATGCAATGTTCAGGAGTGAAGGCAACCTGGTTTCTTAACCTCTGCAACCTGAAGTTGGGAACGCGGATAACTTGGAGGATCTGCAATTGAAATAGGTCATATTTTACTAGAGCTAAGCAGGTATGTGTCATATTGATTTTATCTTTTAGATGTTGTCTCATTTCAGTTGTGTTTTAAGACTCTTTTGATTACTTCTGCAGCTATTTGCATATTTGGAATTGGTTCAATTACTGCAACCACAGATGTGTGCAGATACTGCATCATTAGTCAAGCAGATACTGCATCATTAGTCTGCATTTCTTCCGATGCATTAGCTATTTCATGGAGACACACCCAGAGAGGGAGTCAAGAAGAAGGGAAACCGACGATGGTGTCTTTGAAACTTCAGAAGCGGCTCGCTTAGAGCGTTCTCAAGTGCTGTTGTGGCAAGGTCTAGCTCGACCCTAATAATGACATCTCCATGGCCGAATAAGTTATTTCTCTCTATTTTTTTCTCCTCCTTGCTCATTTCATTTGTAAATATAAATAAATTTATATATGTTAAATCATTTGGAATATAGTCGTTGTTGTTAGTGTTCATCTTTGATTGTTTGGGACTTGATTCGTTTTTTCGGAAACATAGTGGAAGGAATGATAGATTTGGGATCTGAACTTCTACGTACCCTTAGCTAGTAAATACAGTAGCTAAGTAATCGGTGCCAATTCCGTGAAATAAGTTAAAGAGCTCTTGCGGATCTTTGGCTGGGTCTTGTCCAATTTTTGATCCAATGAATCTTTAATTGAATTCATCCAAGTGCACACTCTGAAGTAGCGTCAAACTTTTTTATATTTAGCTTTAAATCAAGATGTTAGTTTTTAATTTTTTTTTTTCATTCTTTTGATCTTTCAAATGCAATTTATTCCCTGTTCTTTCTCTTTAAATGCATTTAAAGCAGTATAAAATGACATAAGGTGATGGATCATGTTTTGAGTAAGATTAACTTCATTTGCTATGATTAATGATTAATTTGACATCTTTAAATGCATTGAACTTGAAAGTTTGCTTAGTACATAATGCTTCCCTGCATTGTTCATTCTTTTATATATTGATGTATTGAGTGTTGTTTGTGAATTGAATGGAGGTGTATGTGATTGAATTTATATTCGTTCATTGATATTATTCATCTAAAATATTATGATATCAGTATTATTTTCTAGAATCTTTTAATTTTAAGTAATTCAATGAACAATAGTATGAAGTTAGCAGAGGCTAGGGTGCCTTTGCTCATGAATCTCATATTTTCGTCTGTGGTTTCTGGTGTGAGAATTTAGTTTATGTTCCCAAATGCCCTTTCATGATGTCTTTTGGCATTTAAGAGGTCTCATATTTTTGGTGTTTTCCGTTGGAAAAATTAAGCATTCATATGAGCTTTCAGTTCTTGCATAATTCTTGTTACCAGATCATGGTTGTATTCTTTGTTTCTCAGCTTATATTTTTTTGACATTTTACAAGATCTTGATGGAGCTTATTTTGGAACAACATTTTCAGATCTATTTCTGATGGCATATTTGTACCCTATTTTTATACAGATTCCAGCTTGGACTAGCTCAGCAGCCCCAAATTTGGATGAACAGAAACATGATCAGGTTTGTCTCTTATATTTATATTTTATATCCTTATCAACCTTTTGTACACATCATCTTTCCTTCTAATAAATTTAGTATAAAGATATAGTTGATCACTGTACCTTTTGATTGTCCCTTCATCATGTAATTTACTTTAAGAACCATGAAATGTTACACTGCGTAAAAGTAGAAGATTGCTTATGGTCACATTTCCAAATATTAAGAGACAGAACAGCCTGTAAACCTTTGTAAAATATGAACTTGACATCTGTGTGTGTTTCTTAATTTCTGGTCTTTTATGTTAATAACTATGGTACATATTATCCAGCACCCAAGGTCAAAAAGGATGTACAAGCCTCTACGGCATGCATGCCAGACGCAAAAGCCACCTCTTCTTTGTATGCCTATGCAAATGCTGTTTCATCAAAAGCCCCGAGTTTCCATGCAGTTCGGTGGGCATAATCCACAAATTTAGTCTCAAAGTGTTAGTGCTATTTCACTTCAAATGCCAATGCATATGCCATTACTTATGGGAAGTGCCAAGTGCAACAGCAAGTCTTTGTTCCAGGTCTTCAGGTATACGTATTTTCTAACTTTTTTCCATATTGTTTTTCAGACTCCATCTCTCCTTGTCATTGTTTTTCTTAATGTGAAATTTTAGTTTTATTTTGTTAAGTACTTAAAGTTTATCAGATAAACTGAACGGCAATGTTCAAGAGCACTGAAATCAACCTCTTCTGTGAACCTCCTCTCACTTATGCCATTACTTTGGGTTTTTTTTTTTTTTTTTTTTTTTAATATATATTAATAATAAATTCAAATTAGGAATAATAAAGTAAAATATTGTGTCTCATCTGACTTGTGGTTTATGAGTCTTTTGAATTTTGATTACTTCTTGCAGGTGCATACAGATTTGGAATAGGTGCAAATTGCTGCAGCCATAGATGCCTGCATATATTGCATCTCGTCTCTCAATGTGGGCTTAGTCTTGCACTTCTTCACATGCGTTCAGCTTCACTCAGACCTAGAACATAGGATCTTACATAGTTTACGTAGTTCACATCAAGTCTATGCAAGTATGTAAGTGTCTCACGACTTCTTTAGCTGATTCTTGATATCAAGTGACTTTCTTGGATGGTTGTTTGACAATCTAAATGCATCATTCTGCTGCCATTTACAGTATTTTGTGGAACGATTCTTCTACTGGTATCATCACCAAAGGGATCACTGAGCTCAAGGATTTGGAGGTGTTGGACTTGGGATATAAGAATTGCAGTAGATTCCTTCCCCCTGAACTTGCAGCAATCTGTCACTAACAATCCTGTAAGTCAATAATGTCAAAAAGTTTGGTTCTCAGACTCCAGAGGTTCTCTATCTCTCACCAGTAGAATAATTCAATTTTATGCCTATGTTGCAATTTACTGGACCATAATGAGCTTCAAGCTAGGTAGTTTGTCTCATGAAATTTATGAACTTCAAATGCTTTAACTTAAATGCATGAAAACCATCTAATATAGCTTAATCATGTAGCAAGGAAAGATTCATTATATGATAAGCCAGCATATGCTAGCTCTGTTAAGTCAAAAGATAAAAAGGAATTCCTGAATAATTCTTGCCTTTTAGGAGATTTGTTATTGTTAAATATTTAAAAGTGGACTAAGTTTAATGCAAAGTGTTTGTTACTGTGTGTGTGTGTGTGTTTTCTCTTTAATTTAAAAAGAAAAGAAACATTAGGCAAAACCTTTGCCTCTGCACTGGCCAAGATAATAATGCAAGAGACTAGTGGACGTGGACATGATAGGCATGATAAGTAGTGACAACCGCCATGTGGTACAGTGGATTTGTATTCCTTTCATAAGTGACATCCATCATGTTTATCTTTCCTTACCCTTTGCTAGTTGTCCATTGTTCTTATGGTTCTCATGTGTGGTAGGTTGAACAAGCCTGATCTGCTCTATCTACTCTATCTACTCTTGCTGGAAATGTTTCTGTGGCCATGGAGTTGATGAAATATGACATCATGCAACCCATTGAAGTCTCATGCCCCAGAAGAACTGGTTTCCACGCAGCAGGTTGTTGTTACGTTGGCCTTTGTGTCTGATATCGTTGCTCAGAATATGCTAAACAAGGATGTGTTGAGATCATTATAAATGCTATGTGCCCATAAAAACCCAGAGGTACCTTCCTGGTCTTGATTGATAATTTGTATTTGTTTTGAATAGTTACGTGTAATTAAACCTTTTTATCAACTCACATGGTATTCTTATTGTTCTTGCTTAAATAAACTTTTTATTTAAGAATATTTAAGCTTTTTAACCTTTAATTTATTTTACCTTTGCTATAGATGTATGCTGCTGGTAAGATGGTGCTATAGTGGCAAACAATCCAAGTATCTTTACCATAAGAGAAGCACAACTTTTGGGGCCTGATACAAAAATTGACTGACTACTTTCAATTAGTTGTGGCTCCTTCACCTACAAAGGTAACTTGGGTTTTTTCTTTCCTCTTTGTGTGTCTCACCATTTTACATGGGTATTTATGTAGTACAACAGGAAATTATGTCCAAGTTTGATACATTTCTAATCAATTCAGATATTATAAGTTATTGGAGGATTAGATTTAGAGATTTTAACTTTCTTAAGGTATCTTTTCATTGCTGATTTTATTAGGTTTACGGTTCATTCTACATCCATAGATTTACCTGAGTATTTCTTCTATTGTAGGAAAGAAAAGGTGGCTGACGTTATGTTGATACAGGGCAAGTGCTGATTGAGAGTGCATGCTCTGTGCCTCTGTGGATCCAGTAGAAGAAGCTTTGAGTAAACTGTTACCTATGCTCCCTGAGATACAATATTTTCGGTTTAATCCAGGTATAAATTAACTAGCTTTCATCTAACCCCATTCTAATGTAATCCTCGTGGAA
The DNA here is from genome assembly GCA_001974825.2 of Corchorus olitorius. Taxonomy (NCBI): domain Eukaryota; kingdom Viridiplantae; phylum Streptophyta; class Magnoliopsida; order Malvales; family Malvaceae; genus Corchorus; species Corchorus olitorius. The sequence continues at coordinate 19,068 of AWUE01019406.1, forward strand.
ATCTCTTTTGTGATAACTATTAACTCTTTCATTTAACCACCTTCAAGCAGTGTACTTCCAGCTCATAGAAAGCTGATGTACTTCCAACTCCGTTCTTGAAGCTACCTTTAACTTATGGTCATGTAAGAACAAGAATTGCACTGATTTATGTGTTTCAATGTTGGATCCTTTTGTTAGTTTTGTTTAATAAAAGTATTTTTCCGTTTCTATGCAGGGATCTTCAAGGAACTGCAATTGCCTTTCTCCTGCTTATGGGCTTAGTTGGAGCCATGCATGTATGTCTCTTTTAATGATCTGGCTTTAAGATATTGCGTCTCTTCTCACTCCCGCATCAAGACTGTTTTGGTTATATTGCATCTCTTCTCACTCGCGCATCAAGACTGTTTTGGTTATGTCGCATCTCTTTTCACTCATGCAGCTGTGTGCAGGTTCAGAATTTATGTTCAATTACTACAACTGCAGATGTATGCAGATATTGTCTCTTGTCTCACCATGCACGGTTAGCCCTGCACTATTTTACGTGCATTCAGCTTTTTTCAGACCTGATACATGGATCTTACTCAGTTTGAATACAGTGCAGGGTAAAGCTTTGTTTGAAATCCAAATAGGAGTATTCAGCAATGACAAATCCAAAGTCTCCTTGATCTCCTTCAGATTTTCACCATCTGGATCGTTCTAAGCAGCCCAACAGCCCTCAAATCAGAATATTACAGCCACTTAATCCTCTATTTTTTTTTTTCCTTTTTTGGGGGGCCTGTAAAAACAGAATCTTTTCTTATTTAAACTATTATAATGTTGTGCTGGGTGCTCTGTGATTTTTTTTGCCATTTGTTGACTGTTATGAATCATGTTACCATTGCATTGATTTGCTTGCTGTGATTTTCCTTTTTCTGCGATGATGGTTTCTTGATAGTGTTTCTTCTCATCTGCAGTTGTCTTCCCATTGGAGCTGAGTTTATCCCTGTGGCAGCTAGGATTGCCTTCAAATTTGCTTGCTGTGAGTTTCCCTTTTCTGTTTTAATGGTTTCTGGATAATGTTTTTCTCCTCTGCAGTTGTCTCTACGTTGGAGCTGAGCATATCCTTGTGGCAGCAAGGATTGCCTTCCTGTTTTGACATATCCCTGTGGGTAATGGTGAATGGTACTTCGAATGGGGTTACATTGAGGGCCAATGTGAATTAAGGCAAGTTCAATGTGAATTGGGAAAGTTGAATGTGAATTAAGGCAAGTTCAATGTGAATTGGGAAAGTTGAATGTGAATTAAGGCAAGTTCAATGTGAATTGGGAAAGTTGAATGTGAATAAGGCAAGTTCAATGTGAATTGGGAAAGTTGAATGTGAATAAGGCAAGTTCAATGTGAATTAGGAAAGTTGAATGTGAATAAGGCAAGTTCAATGTCATTTGGGAAATTTGAATGTGAATCAAGGCAAGTTCAATGTCAATTGGGAATGTTGAATGTGATTAAGGCAAGTTCAATGTCAATTGGAAAATTTGAATGTGAATGAAGGCAAGTTCAATGTCAATTGGGAAAGTTTTATGTGAATGCGCTGCGTAACCCCATTTGAAGTGGCAAATGTCCAGCCGAATATGGGTAAGTGATCTTATGTAGGATTGCTTTGGGATTCTTGCTTTGTTTTCATGCTCAAAATGTTGTTGATGTTCTAATGCAATGAACTTGGAACAGGATATCTCAAGGAGTTGGAAAGGTGGAAAGATTGCTTGCGCTGGTCTTTTAATGGTAAGCTTTGATTTTAAATATGTTTATTTTGTTTCGTCTGTTTGTATTTCAGTTTGTGATGCTTCTTTCTAATGTGCTTATATTAGTTTTATGTTATGTGATGAATTTTATCATTTATGAATGCATGATTTCCACCTTAGGTTAGTAATGGTCCTAATCCTCACTCATTCTCTTTAGAAAATTGAGTGCGGGACATCTCCATCCCAATAAATTTGCCAAATTGTTTGCTGTTTGTGATTGGCTGGAGATGTAATAGTATTGGTATTTTGAGATGCTCATGGTATGCATTCTCTGTTTATATTATAGCCGATTGTTTGTTGTTTCCAAGGTAATTATATGGATATAATAGTGGTGCGGCATTCCTATTTAGTATTGTTGTGTAATTTATAGTAGATGCTATGTATTAGGAATTACTAC